>PVJC01000898.1:0-97342 GCA_004026665.1 Murina feae | reverse complement strand
TTCATATATTTTAAAGGAGTGGCAATTTAATGATACAAAAATGCATTTTTTATAAATTATAATACAATTAATCAAAATTTTGCCCTTGTATGGTTAATGTTCTGTCCTATTTTTAAAAAGGCATTAAACTTTTGAAATACTAGGTTGTAGTCATAGCCTAGTTGTTTTGCTGTAAATTGAAATTTTAGTAGTTTTTAAAGAGTAAAAATCCATTCTTGTCACAAACATCATGAAGAAGTATCTGCCAAAGGTCCAGTTCTGTTACTGGATAATGCTCCAGCTCACTGTCCATCACATGGATGTCCAATAACAGATTTTGACTAATGTAATGATGGTTTAGAACAGGAATCCAGATTTGATGGGGTCAAACTGGAACTTTGTATCCACTTTAATCCAAAAACCTTGTGTAGGGAGATCCCCAGTTAGTTTCAGATTAGTTCAGTCTGTTTTACAATTGCAGCACAATTCACACTGTATTTAGTGACATATACTGCCTATCTCTAAAATGTTGCATGGTGCATACTAATACTAAAAAGTAACTTGCTTTTTATCTGAAACTTAGGTTTATCTTACAGTCCTCGATTTTCATTTTTTAAATCTGATGACTGAAAGCAGCATTGTTATCAAACAATAATTATTTTTAATGGTGAGATTATAGAGGAACTTGAATAGAAACCAAACTTAAACTTTTTAAGCATATACACACCTACTGAGATTGAAAAGGATACATGGCTCAGTGCTTGAGCGTAGACCTATGAACCAGGAGGTCAGAACCTGTGCCTGGGTTGTGGGCTTGATCTGCAGTAGGGGGTATGGAGGCAAGTGATCATTGATTCTTATCATTGATGTTGCTATCTCTCCCTCTCCCTTCCTCTCTGAAATCAATTAAAAATACATTTTTTAAAAAAATGAAAGAAAGAGTACAATCTTTGAGCACCCTGAAAAGTCAGTACTTTCAGAATTAAACGAATGCTTTGATGACTCATCATTTTTATTTCAAGCTTTTGCTTTTGATTTTTGTTATGGTTACTTTTCATTGATTGCTATATTTTTATTTCTTCAGTTTGTTTAAAACTGTAAGTTAGATCCTTAGCATTGGAATAAGCAGTATTTTTTAGAACTTCATTACAGAGGAACATGAGATCCATTTGTCATTTGCTTACAAGCATGTGACCCTATATACCCTTAGATAAAAAATTACTTTAAATGATACAAATTGTATCTCTAATGTCAATCTTAATTGTAAATACCAGATTTGGAGCACCTTGAACTGAATTAAATCACTAGCAGGGTCAAAGAAGACCTCCTCTGGCACTGAGTAAACTGGCTGGGAAAGAGCAAGGCAAATGGTTTACTGCATTGTAACTAAGTTATGGTAATAAGATTTGTTCTGTATTAAGCCTGGGTGGATTAAAATTTAAAATACCTTTGAAGAGTCAAGTGGTCACTCATGGGAGAAAAATTAACTTTCCTGGGACAGGGGTATGAATTAATGACCAGAAAGAGGCAATTAATCTCAAATGGATGAGCATTTGGCTCTTAGAATACTCTCCATTTATGGTTCCTTTAGAACCCGTGTAGATCAACACAGCGTGGTTTTATGCAGATAAGCCCAAAGACCTACACTGATTCAAGACAATAATGTCTCCAGGTGGCAAAAAAATCATTTTAGTTAATTAGGGAAAAAATATTTTTTGGTCAAGAAATCTGTAATGGAGATAAAACTAATGTTAACGCTGAAACTATTGAATGTTTTATGGATTTTGTCATGGAACTTTTGTATATATCAGGTAACACAAGTTTCTCCAAGCAAATTTTAAATGTGGCAATAAAAAGTGTTATACCATTTAGGTCTATCAGAATTCCTAGCCTGCTTTACCAATTAATCCTGCTTTCTATTTTAAATTAAGTTCTTTTTCATTAGTGACTTAAAGACTGTAAAAGCTTAAATAGCCACTTTTCTGACATTGTGATTATTTGGAAGGGTAGCTAAAAAGCACAGATTAATTTCATAAGTAATGTGTAAAAATCAATGTCATTACCATCATTTTAATAGTAGATCTCTACTATTGTGGGTACTGGATGCTTTGGCCCCAACTCTCTAGAATTACTTTTAGTTTTTGGACTTTCCACTTCCTAGTGCTGTCCCTTCTTTTCGAAGTGAAGAATAACCTAATGCTAATAAGTATCCTTTCACATAATATACATAAACAGGCACATACCTTGGGAACAAGACAACTTCTAAGAGCAACATCGCTATATAGGTGAGGTATGTTTATTTTATTTAGATTTGATCCACAATGTGAATGTCTCAAATGGATAAAACCCCTAATTTTGTACTTGGGACTTGTGCCAGCATTATTCAACCCTCTTCTCCTAGGTATATAAAAATATGAGCTGCAATGATACATTTGGACAATAGGTGTCTCCATCTAATTGCCTAGAAATACCTCAGACTTGGGTCTTATTTTGCAAAGAATATGGAGCTTCTGACTTTGTAAAAATTTATTCAATTGTGTGCTTGAAATTTAAACTATTTAGAAAGAGGTTCCTGTACATTGCTAATGACTTAATTTCTTCACCTTTTTCCTTAAAGCTATTACTCAGATGTCATTAATTAGTATATGAAATTAATTATATTATCTTTAAAACAGAAAATGAATCTCCAGTGCAGTAAGTCAAATTGTTCAATAGTCACACTTGTCATTGTTTTTATTTATAAAAAATTATGAGCTCCTGTAAATGTATGTTTGTTACAGTGAATCTAAATAGCTTGAATTCATAGCTTGGTAAGTAAAAAAAGAAAAAGGCCTAGAAATACTGATGTGTTTGGGGTATTCAAAAACATACCTTTTATTTGTTGGGTGAGAAAACTCAAAATATTTAGTCATAAGTGATTTGTCCCAGGTCGCATTAAAATCTAGATTTCCTGAATCTTAGTAATGTTGAATTGATTTCTGATAATTCATCCAGGTTGTTTTAAAATTAATACTCTTTATTTTAAAAAATTTTAAGTACAGTATGGGTTTTTGAAGTATCAGTTTATATTACATGATCATCTGTTTTTAATGCAATCTTAATTAAGATTCTTACCCATTCTCAGAGAGGAAATGTAAGTTGTTCATAGGACGACTCTCTTTGTTTGGCAGCTCTGCTTCTTTTATCATATCAGTGATGACAGGAATGGTAAGAAGTCCTGTCGGGCAGTGGTGCTAGAAGTAATGAAGAAAGAAAGGCCAATAGCTTTGATATAATAAATTACTGGATTTCTCAGTAACATTTGTGTTTTATAATTATACTTGTCTGACTGTAAGAAAGCATCTTTTTGTTGAAATTCCTTACTCAACAATAATATTGTGAATCTAAAACTCCTATTTTTGCCTTTGACTTTCTTTTTTGAGCATGCAAGACTTCTTAGGTTTGCAACTGTATTACAGTAGTACGGACAAATAGACAAGTAAGATAACGAGGACTATTTATCTTGAGCAGTGAATTCAAGCATTCTGTTATACACAGTGACATTTATTTATTAAAACAGGTTACAGCAAGGCCTTTGGTAGTTACTTTGGTTACTGTTTGCTATCACTATAACAATAAGAAAATAACAAATGGAATGATTTAAAATTTTGTAATTCATTGAATATTTCTCAAACATGGTATCTTCCTTTTGTTTTGTACTTAGTCATCCCTAATATATGTGTACTCAGACCTGAATTATTAAAGTTTGACTTTATTCTGATTCCTCTTGGGTCTGCTCCAAGTTAGAGCTGATAGCATGTCTGGAGCCTTTGGAGGAGACAAAATTTGAGCTGCCCCTAGAGCAGTAAGTAGTATTTAATAGTGATAATTTGAATAGTAAAAGGATGCCAGGTCCGAGGAGTGTTGTATGGAGAAGAGCACAGCAGTATGTGCACTGATTTGCCTAGAGATTCCTTCACATGTAAGGGAGAAAGAGGAAATGGAAAATAGGTTGGAGCTGGGTTGAAGGGATTTGCTATCCCAGAATGAGGAATTTTCACTATATGTTGTAGCATTAGACATTGGAAGTTTTTGAGTTAGAGAAGAATTCTATTAAAACAACATTTACAAAGAAAACTTCTAGTGGTATAAAACAGGAATTGCAGGTGAGAAGGAACTGGCAACAAGAGTGCTATTGTAATGGAGAAGTTTGAAGGTAATAGAATCCTAAATTAGGGTGGTAGCTGTAGAAAATGAGTTAAAGAAGAATTGAAAGAAGTTGGTGGTTGACTACTTCCTTTTCCTTGTTCCCACATCCTCTCCACATCTAGGCATTCAAACAAAACATTGCAGTGCTCATCCTTAATGACTGAGAATAATAATAGTATAATAGCAGCCAACATTCTCATGTTGCTTACTACATTCCCAGCACTTGTGTAAGTGCTTCATGTGTACTAATTCATTTAATTTTCATAACAAACTTATGAAATAATAATTGTTTCCATTGCACAGATGGGAAACCTGAAACAGGTTAGACGATGTGTTCAGTCTCACAGGTAATGAGTGACAGCCATGGTGGAACAGCAGCAATTGGGACCTAGGGTCTGATGCCTCTCATGATCTCATTAAGAGGTATTAGTTTGTGGGTTATAGCCCTCTTAAATTCACACGTGTTCAAGCTAAAATGGTGGTGGATATCTAGTTGGGGATATCTAGCAGGTACTTGGAGATGGGAACCTAAAATTCAGAGACTAGTCAGTATTGAAGATTGAATGCTGTGGCCCTGCCCTGCTGGTGTTGCTCAGTAGTAGAGCATCAACCCGTGAACCAAGATGTCACTGGTTTGATTCCCTGCACAATTGTAGGCTCCATCTCAAGAAGGGGGCCTGCAGGAGGCAGCTGATTGATGTTTCTCTCATCAGTGTTTCTATTTCTCTATCCTCTCCCTTTTTCCCTCTCTAAAATCAATAAAAACATTTTTTAAAAGATTGAATGTTGGGTACCTCAACTAACTCAAATATTCAAAACCCTTCATTACAGGATTGAAATTAGATTTTAGCCCACTGATTTTCCACAGTGCAGGGGAGGGGCGTAGCAAGGGTAGACTTAGGACAACTAAGATTTTCAGCCCCATTGGAAATCATTGGGGTTTCCAATGACAGAGTTCTTGGAAGTAATGTTCTTCTTATCTTTTGTTCTCTCATATCTAATCTAATAAAAGTAATATGCAAATTAACCCTCACTCTGTTACACCTAAGCCATGCCCACCAGCCAGTCAGAGCAACGGTATGCAAATTACTCCAGCCAAGATGGCGGCCGGCAGCCATGGAGCTAGAGCAAACAGGAAGCCAGCAATGGAGGAAACTGCCTGCTTAGGCCAGCTGTGGCCTCCGCTCAAGGCCATGAAGTTTCAATTATAGAAGCCATGGAGCTGAAGCAAACAGGAGGCTTCGTTGCCTGCCTAGGCAGGCTTTGGCCTCTGCTCAAGGCAATAAAGTTTCAATTATAGAAGATAAATAAACCCCAGAAGCCTGCTTCCAGCCTGCCTCATTGGGTCAATGGGAGCTGTGGACAGCCTGCAAACAGCCCTCAGACCATCACCCAGGCTGGCCAGGCACCCCAGTGGGACACCCTTTAGGGAAAACCAGCCAACCCCCATCTGTGTACCAGGCCTCTGTCCTATATAATAAAATGGTAATATGCAAATTGACCCTAAGAGCGGAATGACTAGTCACTATGACACACACTGACCACCAGGGGGCAGACACTTAATGCAGGAGATGCCCCCTGGTGGTCAGTGCATTCCCACAGGGGAAGCTCTGCTCAGCCACAAGCCAGGCTGATAGCTGCCAGTAGAATGGTGGTAGTGGGAGCCTCTCCTGCCTCCTCAGCAGTGCTAAGGATGTCTGACTGCAGCTTAGGCCTTCTCCCTGCTGGCAAGTGGACATCTCCCGAGGGCTCCTGGGCTGCCAGAGTGATGTCCCCTGGGGAGCGGGCCTAAGACAGCAGATGGACATTCCTTGAGGGGTCCCAGACTTCGAGAGGGCATAGGCCGGACTGAAGGACCTCCCCCCTGCCACGCACACACACACACCCACACACATGCACAAATTTTTGTGCACCGGGCCTCTAGTATGTATAAAAAGAATGAAAAACTTTAAAAAAATAAAGAAAACAATCAGTATGGGGTAAGTGATGGCATCTTAAATTCATGAGGAGAAAATTGAAAATGAAAAAATAAATTATTGAAGGCCACAACATTTTTAAGTAATGGACCAGGAACCCTAACTCAGGTCTTTTTCATATGAAAGTCCCAATTTTTCATACTGTATGGACTTGTGAAAATCACTGGCCAGGCTTCATACTTTTGGATATAGCTTTTGGATATTTTACTTGCAGGAAGGACTGTAGATTATGGGGAAGCGATTTAAGTGTGATTTGAAGTACTTTTGAGAAATGATTACTTTCAGGCATCCAGAAGTCTGACTTGATGGTCAATTACCTGGCATGTTCTGCTATCTTTGGAAACTAAAAGTTTCACAAGCCTGTGAGTTCTAGGTTAGAAAAAGAGCACTATTTTCAGACTGACCAATAAAATATAGGTGAAATTATAATTCTTAATATTGCAACCTCCAGCATGATAAATGAATAAAGTAGAATTTCTTTATTCTTCTATAATTTATATATTTATTTAACATAAACACCTGCTTATATAGTTTATGAAGATCAAGAAAATTGTAAATACCATTACCAGAATTTTTATACAATGATTTGACATGATTTTCAACTTTATGACAGTGTGAAAACAATAGGCATTTGATAGAAACCACACTTCAAATTTTGAATTTTGATCTTTTCCCAGGCTAGTGTTATGTGGTAGAATACTCTCTCCAGATGCTGGGCAGAGCTGCAAGCTCCTAATCAGCCACATGACAAGAGTAAACAACCAATACTCTACAGTGTGCTGTGTTGCCAGCCTTTTCAGTTTTTGATATTTTGTTCTGAGTATGTCTAAGGTAGACAAGGTTTAGATATGGTATTCAGTAGGTTAGGTGAATTAAGAGCATTTTCGACTTACGCTATTTTCAACTATGATGGGCTTACCTGAAGGTAACCCCCTTGCACCTCAAGGAGCATCTGTATTTTTAAAATGACTATATGAATGAATTAGAAAGCAGTCTTAATAGGTCTAAATGGTTATGGTTGCCCTCAATAAAGATTACAGATATTATGTGCATGTGTCCAAATATATGCAAACAGGCACAGGTTTGTTTTATCCCTGATATTTTATTACATTATTTAATAATATTCTGATGTTTAAGATTACTGTGATTTTTCTTAACTGTTATAATTCTATGTTCCTTTATCATATCTTAACTAGAAATATAAAGTTTGGAAGCAACAGCTCTGTTGTTTAAATAGTCATTGCTACATTGAGGAAATATATTTCAAGGGCTCTTAACCTTTTTTTTCTTCATACCATGGGCCCCTTTTTCAGAATTATGTTTCAAGTGCATAAAATGCATGTATCGTTAAAAAGTTGATTATTTTGAAATACAGTTATCAAAATAATTTTTTGCCTTTGTGATAGAACATTTGTACTTTTTATTACAAGATATAGCAACAGGTCTAATAAGTACTGTAATTTTGAATTTGTGATGACTATAAGTGGTATTAGAAGATACCTGCAACAGCTATAATGTGATAGAAAAAGATGTACTTTCTATTAGTAACACATCACAGGAACTGCTAGTAACACTTGACTTGTTGCTGCTATTTGAAATGAAAAGAAATGCTAAATTTCACTTAAATAATAGGGAAAATAAAAATGTAATTTTCCCTGAACCAAATGTATTCTACACATAGACCCCACGTAAACAAACAAACAAACAAAAAACCTTGTAACTAATCTCTCTTCTGAAATTTTGTATCAGTGATGATTATTTACTGTTTGTGTACTTCTGGTGTAATAATTCTTGTAATATTTAAAGTAGACTAAACTGCTGTAACAAATTGAGATGATCTACATGTTGGTGTCTAACACAGTGGAAGTCCTATTTCTCAGTCACTAACACTAAGGCAGATGGCTCTCCTTCATAAGGTAATGCAGGGACTTGGATTCCTTCCATCTTGGAGCTGCGTGAGAATCTAGGGCCTAGCTGTTGTCTAAATTCCTCTCATGGAAGGGGAAGAGAGTTGAGGAGAGCACCCCAGCTTCTTAAAAAGCGTTGGGCCAGAGGTGACATACGTCACTACCACCACATTCCTTTGGCAACAACTAGTCACCTGGACCCACCTGGCCACTATGTCCTAGTAATGATGCTACACAGTGACAATGGGAAACACAAGATATGGGTGGGCAATTAGCTGTATCTACCACAATCATGGTTTCCTCTTAGAATTTTATACAACAGATTTGGAGGACAATTTTCCTAATACTGTATCATCTTTCACATTCCTGACACGAATCCTACTTGGTTTTGGTGTATAGTTGTTTTTCTAAATTATTAACCAGGTGAGAGGAAAAAATGAACAAACAGGCAATCAATCAGCAGCTCTTGCTCCCTGAGTGGGGACCCCTAAGCTACAAACCTAGGCATCGTCATTGAGTTATCTGCTTTACTATTCAAAGTGATCCATCTACTATTTAACATCCTAAATATCACTTAAATCAAGCCTGTTCCTGCTACTGCCTCCCTTTCAATACTCATAAATTCTCTCCTGGACTACTATATTCACTCCTGATTGAGCCGTCTGCCTTCAGTTTTGTCCCTCTCCCAAAGCCAGTCTTCTCAAACTTTTAAAACTTTACATCCCCATGAGTGAAGAATAGAGCACACTCCTTAATGCATGCACATCGATTTCTTTATGTTATGTATATTTCCTCTTTCGCCATTATATGTATCATAAAATGATACAGAGAGATTAAAACTTAAATATACCTAGTCAATAGGAGTTCTAAAATGATCATCCCCATCCAGTGGATTATTTGACTCATAATTATTTGAAACACGCATGAGTCAGTGTGAGTTCTGTCAGCATAAGGGGCATCGCAAGTACCGCAGGACTAAGGAGTTTAATAAGAATTAGGGCTTATCTGAATGAGGGAGAAGCTAGGAAGTGAAAGTCTATCTGTAAAGGGGTAGTCAAAGGATTTGAGAAATAGTCACTGTTTCTATTTGAAGATGGAAAAGCTGGAATTTGGGGAAGTCTTAGAAGCAATATGGAGATCTATCTATCATCTGTTGTAATACTTATCTATCACTTGTAGTAATACTTTAAGCAATGAAATAAAAAAAAAAATAAAATAAAAAAAAAAAAAAGAAGCAATAGGCCTGACCACAAGAGGACTGTGAATTGGGAGCACCTGCTGAGATGTCAGGAAACTGCTGGAACCCCTGTCACCCCACACAGCCTTCTGAATAGAACAGGTTTTCCTTCACTTCTGCCTGCTAGACCTCCACAGGTTTTTCTCATCAGAAAACAAATGCATTCGGAAGGCAAAGAAAACTATTTGTGAGCCTTAAAAAAGATTAGACATGTTTGTGCCAGTTGACAACTAATTTAACACAGCAACTTGGAACACAGCCACTTTGGGTTGAAGATTAATGTTCCATTCTGGATTTAGAGTGATTTTTCTAAAATGTACCTGATTTTGTGTTACTCAAAATTCTTCTGTAGCTTCCTCTTGAGATCAGCCAAGAGCAAGAGCATTCAGGATGGTATGGTCTAGACTGTAGTTGTCTTTGCCTCAAGTTCTTCGTAATGATTTTAGCCTTGCAAACATTTGTTTGAATACTTAAGTAGGACATAAATAAATATGATATAATTATTATATTAAGCCTTAGTGGACAATGGGAGTGTGTTAGAAGCCTCCTCCATTCCCTTAGAACCCTGCACAGTGCTCCCTTAGTAGAGGAACTTGGGAGCTCCATAGAATCTGTTTAGAAACAACTGCCCGAAATGGTGACATCCAAAGTAATCAGCATAATGTATAAGGACTTTCATTATCTGCTCCTGTGTACTTTTTTAATTAAATCTTCTAATATCCTTCAGTGCTCACACTCCCCTCCCCTCCCCCCCACACACCCCCCTGTTCAATTGCATACTGGCATTCCCAATTTAATTATTCCTATCTCAAAGCTTTTCCTTGGCATATTTTCTCCCATTTACTTGAAGTACTTCTCCTATCTTGCCCATCAAGTATATTTGTATTCACAAATCATCACTACCTCCAGGGAATTTTTCCTGACTCAAAAGATCTCCTTTCTATGAAACAACACTCAATGCAAAGGAGGGCTCCAAAGTAAGTTGATTCCATGATTGAGGAGACATGGATTGAGCTATTTCAAAATAGATTTCCTAAAATATATAATATTCACTTTCCCCATTTCTCATTTCTCAGTTTTGTAAGCACTTAAAAATATATAGTATCCAGTTTTATTTTTGGTGTTCTTTTAATAGTGTGGTTGTGTGTCTGTATATGATAGTTTGTCAAAGCCAAGAGTTTTTTGAAATCCCTGAAAGTAAGATATTTTGATTCTGCTGGAGAAAAAAAAAATGCAAATCATTATAAAAATGACAAAATCAAACATTCCTTAACTTTAGTATTCATATTTTCAAACTTCAGCCTTCAGAGTTCACTAACTGTCTGATGCTCTCTAATGCTCCAGCTTTGTCATCCACCATTTCCTATGTTAAACTTTACCTCCAGGCTGGGCAGTCTTCTTATTATCCCCAAACATATTAGCTTTAATTTCCAAGCCTTTGTTCATACTGTTTCCTCTCTTACATCATCCTGTTCTCCACTTCCCCATTTCCTATCTGCATTATTTCTGATAAGACAAATCCAGCTCATAAACCACCTCCTCTAAATCATCCATACTGTTCTCTTCTGTTGAACTTCAGTAACAACATTTGACCGAATCCTTTCATTTAACAACTAATCCTACATTACTTTGCATTGGGACCTAACTTTTTAAAGTCTTATTATCTTATCTCTCCAACAAAAATCAAGAGTCCTGAACTATCTCAGATGTTGCATTTTTTAAAAAATATATTTTTATTGATTTCAGTGAGGAAGGAAGATGGAGAGAAATAGAAACACCCATGATGAGAGAGAATCATGGATCGGCTGCCTCCTGCAAGTCTCCCACTGGGGATGAAGCCCACAACCTGAGCATATGTCCTTGACTGGAATCGAACCTGGGACCTTTTAGTTTGCTCAGTATCCACTGAGCCAAACCGCCCAGGACTCAGCTGTTGCATTTTCTATTTATTCACATCCTCTTCCTTAACTAACTCCTTTTTTTATACATAACAATTGTTCTACAAATACTTAATTGAAAAATGCTAAATTCCAGAGCATGTCCAAGAACTAGGAAATAAAGCAATTTTATGTTCATTGGTTGATTCAGTCATTTATTTAACAACAACAAAGTTTTTAAATCTATTTCCATGAATAATTAAATATTACTTTAAATAATGGTCTACAACACAAACAGAACCAAGATTTGTGTGTCAAACATAAAAATAGAATTGCAGTGATACCAAACAGAATAGTAGCTGCCATCATGGCCACTGTGTTGGCAAAAACACTGAGTTAAAAAAAACAGCACATAGATTTCAGTCCTGAATACCTCACAGGTGTCTTTGGCAAAATTGTGTAATCTTTCTGGGCTCATTTTATATATTTCTGAAAGAAGAATGTTGAACTCAATCATTTTTTACCATTCCAGCCAAAATAAAATCATGCCATTTATCCTTGGAGGAGATGGCAATAAAGACAAAATAAACAACAACAACAACAAAACTCACAAGAACCACCAGAAGCATTGATGGAAATCTTTTCCCTGCCCCATCGTAGGTAGAATAATGGTTGTCTTCCTAATTCCTAGAATCTATGAAATGTGTTACATGGAAAGGGGGAATTATGGTTGTAGTTGGAATTAAGGTTACCAAAACTCCTTATTTTATGTTTACTCAGGTGTACAAAAGTAATTATAAGGGACCTCAATGTGGAAGAAGGAAGTAGAAGAGTTGATGGCAGATGACACAGGGTCAGACTTAACCTCCCATTGCTAGCTTTTAATATGAAAGGGGGCCACAACCCAACGAATGCAGCCAGCCCAGCCTCTAGAAACTGGAAAAGGCAAGAAAACATTGTCTCCCTTAGCGTCCAGAAGGAACCAGCCCTGCCAATACCTTGATTTTAGTCCAGTAAAATCCATTTTGGACTTCTGACCTCCAGAACTATCCTATATAATAAAAGAGTTAGTATGCTAATTAGACCAAAAAGCCTAATGACTTTCCAGACATCCTTCCAGACAACCATCCGGACAAAGCTGGGGCTTCGAGGGCCGGGCAGAGCTGCGAGGGCTGGCTGAGGCAGCCAGGGCTGTGAGAGCCAAGCCCCTTGCATGAATTTTGTGCATCAGGCTTCTAGAAAGATAATAAACATGTTGTCTTAAGCCACCAGGTTTGTGGTCATTTGTTACAGCAGCAATAATAAACCTTCTTCCCAACCAAAAAAGATATTTACTAAAAGAAAAAAGCCTATAAACATTTTCTGATAAAGTGATATGTTAACAAAATAAATCAACCATGACATGTCTGAACTAGCAGCAGTCACTTTAGGAATGAACTGAAATCTTCATTTATTAAAAAGAAAGCAGAATAATTCAGCCACATATATACTTTATGAAGCACTGGTCTCAGAAGATGTATTTGCTTGAACAAAATAAATTGTTACAGATAGGATTGCCAAGATGTATTTTGTTATTGTCTAGCAGTTTTTAAAATGATTTCTACTAATAACCTATCCTATCTGTAAAGACAAGTGACTGAGGAACTTTGGAGATAATTAAAGAGACCATTTACAACCACTTAGTCTGTTCCCTTCGTCTTAAAGTTAAGTGATTGAGTCCCAGAGCTAAATAAACTCCTCCAAAGTTGAATAGTTTTTAGCAGAACGGGAAGTAAAATCTGGCTTCCACCCTTCAGGCCAATGTCACTGTCAGACAATGAGCAGGGGGGAGAATGAGAAGAGATGGGAACATCAAGAATGGGAGGCAAAGACAACCTTCAAGAGGATGGGTTCCAGTCATGTGAAGAACTTCGGATTTAATCAAAGTGAATCAAAAAGCCATAAAGCTGATGTATGGGTTTTTTTAATGTATACATTTAACATAAATTTAATAATAAGAATATGCAAATTTAGCCTCATAGAAATATAAGAGTAAAAGTGAAGAGACCAGTTACAAGGTTGTTGCAATAGTTGTAGAACAACTCTCAATCTACTTTGAAGTTAAAATCAATACAACTTGCTGGTAGATTGGATGTGTGCATAGTGAAAGGAGAGGAATCAAAGGTTATTTCTGAGTTTGGTTCAATGGTATATGCTGAAATAGGAAAATGCAAGGTGAAGAAAAGTATGGGTTCTACTGTATTCTCTTAAGTTCAACCAATCAACTAAAAATCAAGTAAATTGTTTTCTGATTCAGTCCTTAAATATCTACTTATATGTAAAGCATTTAGCTAGTAATAATACATATTTCCTTCTCTTATGTAGGTTATCATTGAGGGATGGATAGTTAGGGATGGTGTTAGATGAGTTAAAACATGTCTATAAGTGAATGAAGAATAGGACTGTCTATGTGAGAGTTACTAATAAAGTGTTTCAATAGTGTGCATGAAACTATTTCTTAAAGAACTAAGGGAGAAAAAAGGAGTAAGAGGACATGTTATTTGACGTGGGTCATTTAGGAAAGATGGATGGCATTCCAGCCTGAAAGAACTGTGTTCTCTAAGTCAAAGCAGTGAGGAAGTTCAAAGCATGCCTAAAGACTAGGGAATAGTACAGTTTAGTTTTGATTGATTGATTAATGCAGTCATTCAACAAGTATTTATTGAAAACTTAGTATATCCCAAGTATTGTTACCAGCTGAGACCTGAAAGATGTCTGAGATACAACCCTTTCCCTCAGGTGGTTCATTGCCTGAGAAGTGGTGATGCATGAATTCAGTAAAGACATGGTAAAGAGATACAAAAACAAATACTTTTTTTACTCATACATTTTTCGTTCATTCAATACATATTTGAATACCTACTATGTGCATTGTTCTAGAACTTGTCCATTGTTCTAGGCTTTGTACCCAACTATAAGTGGATGTGCTTATGGAAGTACCAGGAAAGGATTAGTCAAGTCCATCTGGTTTTACTTTGAGGTATGATTGGGATTGTTCAGGAAAAATTTTACAAATAAGTCAACTTTTACACTACAGAAGTTCAGACCAAAATATTAGACAAGGCTCATATTATGGAGGGTTCCTAATGTCCATGTAAGGATGTGGCCTCTTCAGTTGGCATTGGGAAGTCGTTGAGGGATTGTTGACCATTTGAGTGACAGAATTAGAGCTTTAATTTGAGACAGGTAGAGCTAAAAGACAAACATGGAAAGCAAGAGCATTCTTTTAAAGCCCCAGCAATTTCACTTTTAGGAATATACTCAAGAGAACTGAATAAAATATATTAGCACAAAAATATGAACAAGAATGTTTATAGCAGCATCATTTAAAATATCCCCAAAATGTAAACAACTTATATTCATAAACTAATGAATGGATAAATAAATGTGGTATATCAATAATGGAATATTAATCAGCTATAAAAAAGAATTAAGTACTAATTCATGCTACAACATGGATGAACCTTGAAAACATGCTAAGTGAAAGAAGCCAGACACAAAAAGCTGTGTATGATTCTATTTATTTGAAGTGTCTAGAATAAGCAAATGCATAAAGACAGAAAGTACATGAATTATTTGCAGGGGCTAGGAGGAGGGATGGGCATGACTGTTTATGGCTTTGGGATTTTTGGGGGGGCAGGGGGGAAGATGAAAGTCATTGGCTTTAAGACTGGTGGTACCATTACCAGGAAATAAAGATTTGAGAAGGAGCAGATTTGGGGGAAGTTAAATTTAGGACACATTGAAGTTAAGACATTTATAAAACATTTAGTTTTAATATTATTGTAAATGTTCATTCGCAGGATTAAAAAGGTTGTATTTGGATACTGTCTGCACAGAAATGATTCCTGGAACCCTAGGGTGGATAGATACTCTGAGTGAAGAGAAATGAAGTCTGAGATAAAATCTTGAGAAGTGATATAGGAAAGAGGCAAAGGGGAGAATGGAATTCCAGACATAAAAACTATTTGGAAAAAGGCCTGAATGAAGAAGTTGCCTGGGACATGTGAGGAACTGAATGAAATACAAGGCAAGTGTGGCAGAGCCCAGAGTAAGCCAGGGGAAAGGATGAGACCGGCTGAGTCATCAGAGGTATGTTTGTTTAAACCTTGCAGGCGCAGTTAAGGATGCTTGGTCCTTTGCCTAAGAACAATATGAAGCTATTAAACTTGGAGAGTCATGATTAGATTTGCATTTTTTAAAACATCACTGGCTATAGTGTAGAAAATGACTTGGAGGAGATCCAATCCAAATAATCCTGGTGGAACATAAAACTTGTCCTAGGAGGGTGATAGTAAGTTGGAGAGATTTGAGAGACGTTTCAAAGTTAAAATGATGACTTGGTGACAACGGAGTAGAAATAGTGAGGGAGAGGCAGGTGTGGAGGGATATATATGCCTTATTTTATAGCTTACTTTCATGTGGTGTCATTGATTGGGAAGTAAGAGAAATCCATTTTGAGGGGGTAAATGATTGTCAAAATCCAAGCAGAGCTATTGAGAAGAAAGCTGTTATATAAGACTGCTACCTGGTAAATAGCTCTGAGCTGAAGATAATAACTAAGGAGTCATTATTATATAATAATCATTGAAGTCATGAAATGAATGAGATTGTTTAGGGGGAGAGAATAGAGTAAGAAGCCACTAGAACCAGTCTAAGACTCTGAGACTGGTGACCACAGTGAACATGCAGAACACCAAGGTCTAAAATTCAGATCGAGGAGCAAAAGCCACTGAAAGAGAAAGAAACAGAGAAGGATTGGTCAGAGAAACAGAAGGAGCACCAGGATAATCCTATGTCATGGGAACTAAGGAAAGAGAATGTTTCAAAGAGAAAGTGGTGATTTTGGCAGGGATGTTGCTGAGAGGTCAAAAACATTTGTTGTGAAAATATGATATAATTTCATGGTGAAAATAGATTAAATTACAGCGCCCATAACCAGATGCAAATTTTGGATGAGGTATGACCAATATTGATTGTTATTGTACATGGTTTGTGAATGTTAAAAGGAGTTCCTGATGACAAGTAGGGAACTGAGACTTGGTGGCCTTCCAAGTAGCTTCAGTCATAAGGCATGACTCATTTGCCTGAAGGGTATTCCAGAGCTGCAGTCTCCAAACCCATAGTCCCTGGGTGCTCCCTCTCCACCACCTCCACCCAAAGAAGTCAAGGTACGTGGAAACAGGTTGGAATTCTCCATGATTTCTGGGAATCCCTAAAATCAGAGAGGCAAGATAACCGCATCTAATTCACCAAATCTTTTGGTAACACAAAAACATATTTATTTATTAAATAATAACTCTATCTTTCCCTCTCTCATACACTCCACTCCTGCCCTCAGCAAACCCAAAGCTCATGTTCTAATCCTTTTTTTTTACTGAAGATAGAAAAGTCAGTTTGGAGGGGTTTATCCAATGAGAGGGGCAACAATACTGGCCATGTAATCACAGTTTTGTCCAACCATTTTTTTTTAATTCAGTTTTCATAATCTAATGATGACTGAAATGTTTATGGTAATTAGTAAGGGGGGATGGCGATTTTCTGTTATTTAAGGTAATTCAATTCAAACAGAATGTAAACACTATACTTTTAGCTAGATACTTTTTACATGCGTTTGAAAGCTAGCTGCATTTAATCACTTTTTATTGCATAAGCTAATGATGTGGATAATGTTGTTGACTTTTTATTCATCACTTAATGGGTAGTTTCGCAGCTAAACCACATAAGTGCCCTCCTACAGTGCTGCGAAATGATATGATCAAAATCATATAGATGACAAATCATTCAAGAACCACAGCCCTAAGTTACAGGGAAGATAAAATAGAACTAAAAGGTATTTACAGGCTCTTTTGCAATTGCTCAAAAAATATGAAAGTCTCTTTCTGTTTGAGCACATGCAATTTAAAAATATACTGTGGGTAAAATTAGCCTGCATCACTAAACTTGTATTTCCAAGTGTAATTAACAAAGTTTGATTATAAAGAGGTTGGGGGTGTGTGCTTTCAAATTAATGTGTCATCAGCCCTTCTTTTCTCAGAGGCCATAGCTTGGTTATCATATTTTTGATTAGTACTTTAGCTTCTTTTTCCCTTTTTCTCTTCTTTTTTTCTGTTACCTATTTTCTAGATCTGTCATCCCTTGTTAGTAATTTCACTTGGCAAAAGAGTGGAGAAAGGAGCCGAAACTTAAATTCCATTCACTTTATCTCTTGCTAGTAGCAATGGTAGAAGATTTATTACAAGAAGAGCTTGAAATGAGTAATGGCTGAAACGAAGTTCAGGAAATGTAGTATATTTCAATTACTTGTACTCTGACTCTGTTCTTTAGCCAAATATGCAGCCTGGGTGTGCAGTTAGCTGTTCAAATCTATTTATCTCATGTTCTGCTTCCCCCTTCTTTCCCTGCTGTGTCTATCCAACTTTGTCATCAGCCTATGCACTACCAACTCTACCTGAAGAAAGAGAAGTCTAGCCGCCCAGTGGGTTCCCAGTGGGTTTCCTCTAAGAATAGGAAACCACAGCGCCAAAGACACAGTCCTTTGAGGTGGCTTACAATCACCTAGGGATCTTGCTGAAATGCATACTTTGACTCACTAGGTCTGGTTTAGGTTCGCTCCCCATAAAATCTTCTATTGCTGGTTTATGTACCCACAGATTTTGAGTAGAAAAACTGTGGTAGTCCCTGATTAGCAATAAGTATAAGGACTTATTCTACTTTTACATGTGGTTCAGGATATAGGTGACAAAGATCCTCCACCTGGATATTTATATTTAGTTATAGAACAATATATATTTTGCTATAAATGCATGGGTTACAAACATGTTTTTGTGTTTTAAAAGTTTCTTTTATTTTAGCCCTGGCCAGGTAGCTCAGTTGGTTAAATTGTCATCCTGATATACCAAGATTGGTGGGTTTGATCCCTGGTCAGGCCATACAAAAGAATTAAGCAATGAATGCATAAATAAGTGAAATAATTAATCAATGTTTCTCTCTCTCAAATCAACTGAAAATACTATTTATTATTTTTTTTTATTTTACTATTATGATGGGAACAGTAATGAGATCTATCTCCTTAAGAAATGTTTACATGTACAATACATTATTGTTGCCTCGGCTACAATGTTGTATGATTAATTTCTAGAAAATTTTTATCTTTCAAATCTGAAACTCTATGCCCATTAAGCAACAATTTCCTTTCCCTGTTATCCCAGCCCCTGGCAATCACCTTTCCACTCTGATTCTATAAATTTGACTATTTCAGATCCCTCCTTAAGTGGTACCATGCAGTATTTTTCTTTCTGTGACTGGCTTATGTCATGCAGCATAATGTCCTCAAGGTTCATACATGTTTCCACATATTGCAGAGTTTCCTTCTTTTTAAGACTGGTTAGTGTTCTATTGTATGTAGATATTATTCCTGGCTTTACATAGGGTGTTTATGCATCTGACACCCTAACTTTCCTGAGGGGGGTCCCCAGGAGATTGGCTTCTGTCTTGATGGTATTAGAGCTCTGATGGTCCAGCCTCGTCTAATCCATTGGAGGGAAAATGGAGAGAGCACCTGGGAAGGGTTGACTCAGCAGATCCTCACCCTGCTCAGCACGAAACAATCAGACAAAAAAAAAAATAAAAAATAAAAAGGCAGCAGCTCTTAACTTCCTCCTGGGGAGGGAAGGAGTTGAGTCAAACATATTTTCTTAAAAGCAGCAGGACTCCTTTCTCAAAAGAAATATTTCATACAACAAAGTATATGAAACAGGAGAAAAGTGATTGTACAGAGGGTCCTCATATCTCAGTGGAACTCTCATTTCCAAAGGACACAGACAAAGAAAACATTGGCTGAAGCTGCAGTGTCTATCTCCTGGCCAGAGTCACAAGGTAGGATTCCTTCATCCAGCACACATTTATTGAGTGCCTACTAGGTACCAGGCACAAAGTAGGGGCTTTCATTCTGTGGAAGATTACCTGATCTAAAGAATGAGCAAAGCTTCAGTGATGGCAGCCCTACTTCCTAACAAACCCACTGACTGAATTATTGTCCTCTATAAGGCTGAAATCCTTTATAAATATCAGGAAAAAAACAAAACAAAACTCTTGAGCTTTTTTTTCAAATTGTTAATTGAAGTAAATTGTTACCTTCAGATAGTCCTGGACTTTGCTTTAGTGAAATGTTTTTCTTCATTTATAGAGCAATTTATTCTGCTATACATTCATTGTTCATGACACTTCATCATGCTGAAATGCATTTTCTTGATTGTCTGTGGAGTTATCCAGGGGTAATAAATGTGTTGCTACATTTTGTAGACTGAAAAGTGTCGTTCGTGAATTAGCAATAGAGAGAGGGTAGGCACAAGTGCGGGGGAGGGGGAAGGTGGCACAGGTGCAGACAGAAAAGCAGAGAACATGCAGAAATAAGCCTCAGAACAGGGAAAGGGAAAACGCATTTGTCCATAGGGTACAGCATCCAATGATGCTTACGTCCAAGCCATACGGCATCACTGGTGCCAGGAAGGCTCAGGATTCAACCCGCCGAGTATCACTGCCAACACCTTTGTCCTGAGACAAGGTGCCTAGAAGAGGAGCTGCACAGATGGCACAATAGCCCAGCACAGGGAATGTGTGAGATCAAAGAGGAAATCTCAGAACGGAAACCAGATTTCAAAGGATGTCCCCAGGGCTGTGCAGATAAACTGGGCTGATTCCCATATTCTCACAGTTCCATTCTCCCAGGATGCCACACACGGACCTCCGTGTGGTCCCCCAGCACTGGTGTGTGTGGTGGGGAGGGGACCACGTGCATTCTTCTGTAAGAAATGGCCACCCTTGGTCCCAAGGGACTAGCTGCTTGGTGTACTGTGGTGTGTGTGTAGGGGGGGGCGGGGAGGCGGGTACCCTGGTGCCTTTGGCTCCCCTTTTCTCTCCACCTCCAGCTTCCTTCCTCACTCAGCCCTTTATTCCAGAGACACAGCAACCAAAAATAACTAGTGCGCTTACTCTCTATCGTCCTGAATATTAATTAATTGCCATTCCACCCCTGCAGGCTGGTAAAACTCCACCACCATTATTCCTGGGACTGCCTTGGGACACAGATGGGCAGACTGAGTGGCCCCACCCCTCCATTATCATTGATGCCTTTTAAATCAGTGGTCATCAATCACAGAGCCATCCTCTGCATCTCTGAGCAGGCAGGCTCCACCTAGGAATGCTGAAGAGAAAAACAATACCCATTTTTGTGTCTGGTTTTATCTTAAATGTTTGCTTTCATGAAGGAGCTAAGATACTGGGACACATGGATCACTCAATCCAGGGTCCTTTTTCTGATGGTAACATTGAGGAACAATTTGAAGAAAGTTGGATAATTTTCCCCAGGTTACATTACATTTTAGCAGCAGTCTCCAAAGATAATCCTCAAATTTGCCTTGCTTCCCTTAATAACCCGTTAATGATATATTGCCCATGAGTTTATTTATACACTCTCAGACTTACTAATATTTCTATGTTCTGCCCTTAAAGAAACAAGTTCCTTATGTTTAACACTTTGTAAAGTACTTCTTCCTGTCTGACCAGTGTGGCTCAGTTGGTTGGGTGTCATCCCATGCACAGGAAGGTTGCCATTTCAATTCCCAGTCAGGGCACATGCCTGGGTTTCAGGCTGGATTCCCAGTAGGGGGCATGGAGGAGGCGATCAGTCAAGGTTTCACTCACACATTGACATTTCTCTCTTCCTCTCCCTTCCTCTCTTTCTAAAAAAATCAATTAAAAAATCTTAAAAACATAAAATAAAGTACTTCTTTCTTTTTTGTGAGTGTACTAAATCCATCTCTTTAATCACTGTTTCCAGTATTAGGTAAATAAATCTATGTTCTACTCCATAGGCTTTGATTTATTTATGTATTTATTTCACAAACATTTATTGATTAAATGGCTTCTTTTTTTTTTTTTTTTGTAGTTATCTCCACAGAGCTATATTTTTCTCCCCTTGATTATCTACTTGTCCTTACTTGTGTCATCCCAGGAAGCATTATCTCTTTATAATTGGCATCCCGCACCTCCCACAGGCCCCCAGCTGTGGACTTTCATATTTTAATACAAAGACAGGATAATACTGTGTTTTGTTTCCACTGCTCCTGCTAACAATGGTTTACATTTTGTTAGTCTTTGTTGTAACTATACCTGTTCACTACATATTGTCACTAGTTGTTATTAGAATTGTCCCAAAGTGATGCCTGAATATTGAAGTCTGTATCCCTTCTTTGGAGTACTTTTTCCCAGTGCCATTACCTTCCCTTGCTCATACAGTAATGCATTTGACTTTTTAAGAAAACACGTGCAAAATCTAGAAAGACCTCACTGATTAACACCTTAGTGTCCTATTCTTTCATCTAAGAACAGGTCAACTCAAAAGCAGCTATACCACCCTAACTGGTTTGGCTCAGTGGATAGAGCATCAGCCTGTGGACTCAAGGGTCCCAGGTTTGATTCCAATCAAGGGCATGTACCTTGGTTTCAGGCTCAACCCCTGTGGGGAGTGTGCTGGAGGCAGCTGATTGATGTTTCTCTCTCATTGATGTTTCTAACTCTCTATTCCTCTCCCTTCCTCTTTGTAAAAAATCAATAAAATATATATTTTTTAAAAAAGCAGCGATACCTAATAATAGTGCTTGGTTTGCCTAGTAAGTATTGTATCAAAGAAAACTTTAGCCTTGCCAATAAATTTTCAACCCCTATCACTTATCCATGAGTATAGAGAACAAAGAGAATGGTGACATTATTAAACCCACAAATAATTCATCAGCCTCATTCAAGCCCATAATTATAATAGTCTTCACTATTAAGTCTTCTGTTACTTAAGGTTATTCACTTTCTTTGCCCCTGGCCTTTATCTTTCTGTCATAATTACAGATAAAAATAGTAGAGATGTACCTGGTAGATATGGCTCAGTTGGTTGGGTATCATCCAATGCTCGTGCCCAGGTTGTGGGCTTGATCTCCAGTAGGGGGCATGCAAGAGGCAGACGATTGATGTTTCACTCTCACATCAATATTTCTTTCTCTCCTCCTCTCCCTTCCTCTCTCTCTCTAAAAAAAATAAAAATCCTATGTAATACAAGCCTAATATGCTAAGTGTCTGGTTGTCCAGTCAGCCATTCAACCAATCAAAGTGTAATATGCTAATGATATGCTAAAGCCATTCAACCACTCTCTATGACATGCACTGACCACCAGGGGGCACACAGTCAACCGGTTGACCAGTCATTGACCACCAGGGGTCAGATGCTTGGACTGATAGGTTAGCTTGCTGTTGGGGTCCAGCGGATCAGGACTGAGCAAGATGGGCTGGGCATGCCCTGGAGCCCTCTCACAGTTCCTCCCAGCTGGCCGACCTTCCATGTCCCTCCCTGGCCCCAATCATGCAACAGTAAGGTCCCTTGGCCTGGCCTGTGCCCTCTTGCAATCTGGGACTTCTCAGGGGATGTTGGAGAGTTGGTTTGGGCCCAATCCCACAGGCAAGGTCAAGGGACCCCATTGGTGCACAAATTCATGCACTGGGCCTCTAGAGGATGTGTGTGTGTGTGTGTGTGTGTGTGTGTGTGTGTTAAAAAAATAGTAGAGATGTGAATAGCTGCTTAGATTTAAGTCAAATTCTTGGTAAGCAAAGCAGTTGAAGGTGTCATTTCCTATTTTGGATGCTTTCAGAATGTGAAAGAGACTGCTAGCTGACCACCCAAATCCTTTTCCTCCCTTTTTCTGGCACATACCTAGACTTATAGTTCAGAGTAGCCACATGGCTGAGCTTTAGCTAACTTCTATTGTACTCAGCCATTGAATGTTTGGGTCTTCATAATAGCCTCAAGAACAACCAAGTATCCCTCAGCTGGGGAATGGATAAGGAAATAATGATATACTTACTGATATAACAGAATACAATTCAACAATAAAAAAAGCTTTATTCATCATAGCCACAAACTAGAAAACAACCTAATGTCCATCAACAGGCCAATGCATAAATAAACAAGGTATTTCATACAATGGAATACTCCTCAGCAGTGAGAAAGCATAGACCAGAAGGGACACTGTAAAATGACTAATAGGAGGAATTACCTCCTTAGAGCCAGGTCTCTCTCAGCCAAGAGGGAAGATTTCCATATCTAATAAGCAATGTTCAGATTCCCAGGTCATGAGGTAGAATTCTTGGAGAGGAAAGGACATGCTGCTCCCTATTGCCCACCCAAAGTGCCTGTGCCTTTAAGAGATAGAAAGGAGTTTTATATGGATGCTCATGGCTAAGTCTCTTGGTGGATATTTCCTGTGTCTAATATATTGATTTTTCTCCCCAGGCTATTTCCCTCATGGTCTCTAAAACATATTGGTCTCCTGCTGAAGTAGAAATATTCAGAAAGTCAAGGCCACAATTCTGTGAGCTTTGATAAATGAACAGAATCATGTTACCATCATCACAATCAAGACATAGAATGTTTCCAGCCTGGTCGGTGCAGCTCAGTGGTTGAGCATCGACCTATGAACCAGGAGATCAAGGTTCAATTCCTAGTCAGAGCACATGCCCTGGTTGTGGGCTCGATCTCCAGTAGGGAGCATACAGGAGACAGCTGGTGGATGATTCTCATCGTGGATGTTTCTATCTCTCTCTCTCCCTTCCTCTCTGAAATCAATAAAAATATATTTTTTTAAAAGGTATAGAACGTTTCCATCTCCCCAAAGTTTCTCCCTTGGCCTTTGCAGCCAGCCTCTCCCTGCACTCTTAGCCTCCTGCAGAACCTGATCTGTTTACTCTAGGATGTCATATAAATGAAATCGTTAGAGTATGTATGTAGCCTTTTGGTTGCGGGGTCTTTCATTAACATGGAGCATGCAAACACCTCTGTTTTGATGTGTATTCGTGACCTGTTCTTTTTTATTGTTGAGTTGTGTTCTGTTACATCAGTAGGTATATCACAATTTCCTTATCCATTCTCCAGCTGAGGGACACTTGGTTGTTCTCTGTTTGACACTGTTATGAAGAAAACCCCTGTAAATGTCCCCTGTGTAGGATTTTGTGTGAACGGAGACTTCGTTTCATTTGACTAAATAACGTGGGGTGGGATTGCTGGGTTGTATGGGAAGTGGGTGTTTAACTTTATTAGAAACTAGAAACTGTCAAACTATTTTCCAAAGTGATTTTTCCATTTTGTGTCCTCACCGAAATTTTAGATTTTTTTTTTAAATTAACCATTCTAATGGATAGTGCCATAGTTTCATTTTGCCAGCACTAGAACCATGTATAAATGAAACAATGTGGCTGGCTTCTTTTGCTTTGCATAATAAATACAAAACTCATCTATGTTATTATATATACCAACAGTTTATTCCTTTTCACTGTGGAGTAGTATTTCACTGGATGATATACCTTTTTTTTTTTTTTTTTTTGCTTGTGCATTAGCCTGTTGATGGACATTAGAGTTGCTTTCCAGTTTGGGGCAGCTACAATATAGCTGCTATGAATCTTATTTCGCTAATCTTTTTTTATGGCCTTATGCTAACCTTCTCTTGGGTATAAACCTAGAAATGAAATTGCTAGGTTACAGAGTAGGTGTATGTTTAATTTTATTAGAAATTCCTACACCCAATTTTGCATTCTTCTTCTTAAAGGGAATCCTTGAAATTATATAAGTTTCTGGTCTCATAAGGCTGAATCGGTCCTGCAAAGAAGATTTCAATCAAGAGACCAATGTCACAAACAAACCCCTTCCATGAGTGAAGACAATACACAGGGTGATTGTAAGGGGCCTCAGCCTTGCTTCCCTGGAGTGCAGCATCCTGCTGGCAGCTACAGCACATTCGCTAAGAAGCACTGCCAGCCAGACCTGAGCAGGCAGCTTGGTACTGTGCCAGCAGTCAGCACATCGGAGAGAAGAGGCAGTGGCCCAGGTAACTCAGGACCTTGATCTCCTCTGGCTCACTCTCAGTTAATTGGATATTGCAATTAATAGATCTTCGGGGCTTTGATATATCTGGATCCTGACATGGGCTCTTCTACTTGAGGGATGTTGACAAAGCCCCAAAAAGTCTTAAGGTATTACTATACTTTTTTAAAATATATGTTTATTGATTTCAGAATGGAGGGGAGAAGAAGAGAGAGATAGAAACACCAGTGATGAGAGAGAATCATTGATTGGCTGGCTGCCTCTGCACATCCCACACTGGGAATTGAGCCTGTAACCCTGACATGGGCCCTGACCAGGAATTGAACCATGACCTCCAGGTTCATAGGTCTATGCTCAACCACTGAGCAACGCCGGATGGGCCCTTGTGGTATTATTTGTGACCTAAGTTTTCTCAGTTGCCAGGACAACAGTGCCCTCCTGTTTGTCTGTGGCAGTGGAAGATGCCCCAAGCAAGGAGGAAGGCTGTGAGCTGAAAGGGCCAGCAAGCCTGTCTCTCCCACCTCTGGCCGGGCAACAGCTTTGCCTCAGCTCGTGGCTTACTGCACTTACTGGAAACACTACCCCCTTTCCCATCCCTGGCCCTGGTGGAACCCACAGCTCAGCTTGTTCCCAGCTCTTCTGGATGACTTTGCACTTGGTTCATTTCAGGAAATAATCCAGTGATGAAAGGCATGAAGTTCACCCATGGTTCTTGCTACTCCCTCCACACAAAGAGGGCACTCACCCCACAGTGGTCTCCAAAGAGCACACCTCTCCTGCTTATAATGTGCTGATTAGCCCTGGGGCTCACATGGGCTTTAGGCAGTGCACATCTACCTGCGTGCGAGGCTTTCAGCTAATCCTATCAAAGGTTGTGGGCTGTGGGTGGGATGAGATTACAAATCCAAACATATTTGCACAGATGTCTTTTTTAGCCCTGCAGTCAGCCAAGATTGCATTTGCATCTTGTAACAAAATCACAACTAGAACAGGCCAACTTTGTAAGGGACCTGAGACCAGGATATTGAGAAAGGGAGGAAGGGAGAGAAAGAAAATGGATGAAGATTAAGTGTGTGTGTGTGTGTGTGTGTGTGTGTGTGTGTATGAGAGGGGGAAGGAGGGAAGAGAGAAAAGCTCATGGGCAGGACTTCCAGCAGCAATCAGCTGAGAACAGCAGGTTTGTGCTCAGCCTGTGTGCTTGTTTTCTGATGAGGCTGGGTTGTCTGTCTAATCAGATTTTCTGCTCCCCTGTTATCCATCTTATTATGCTCTTAGGGTTCCTAGTAGTCACAAGATGATTCAAAGTAATGACCAACAAAGCCACTTTCTGGGGGATAGTATTTACTAGGCTTATTCCAAATCAGGCCTCTCTGACTCTGAATAAGTAAGAAGATATGTTTGGAGTTTTTCATTTTATTTTTTATCTCACTCATCTAAGCCTCACGAGAATTTTAATTTTCATACAAATCTAATAATGAAAATAGTTCTGATTAATCAAAAAAGCTCCTCTGGGTAGAACCTGATCTAATAGACTTCCCTCAACACCTGTATATATAAAAGCCTAATATGCAAATAGACTGAATGGCAGAACAACCAAATGAACAACCAAACAACTGATAGCTATGACATGTGCTGACCACCAGGGGGCATTCATGAAACATGGTAGGCATTGGCAGCAGGCAGCAGAGTGAGGAACATGGCGGGTGTTGGCTGCAGCGGGATAGTGGAGCAGGTGAGCGGGGATGCCAGACCAAGGTGGGGCACCAGTTGCTATCACTGGAGAGAGCCTCTGGTGGTTACTGAAAATTCTTTGCTCCCGTATGCCACAGTCCAGCCCAGCTTCCTGCTTCCAGCACTGGCCCCACTCACACCCACTGCTGGCACTGGAGCTGCTGCCCATACCCGCTGCTGGTGCTCAGCACAGGTCCCAATCACCCCTGAGGGCTTCTCTACCTCCTCTTGCTCCTGAGGGACAATTGGGGCAGCAGTCACCTCTTGCACCCACTGCTGGTGCCTGGCATCAGTCCCTATTACTCAACACCATCAGGGGATGCAAGTGGTGGCTGCCAGCCCCAATCATCCCTGAGGGCTTCTACATATCCTCTTGCTCCTGAGGGGCAATTGGGGAAGCAGCCATCACTCACACCTGCTGACTGCAACGACACTGTCCCCACTTGCACCCACTGTTGGCACTGGCTCACATCAGAGGGTGTGAGCAGGGCTGGCACTGTCAGTGTATGGGAGTGTTGGCGGCAGCAGGAGTGGGGATACCAGCAGACAGGAGACCAAGGCCATGCAGGAGGGGCCAGGTGGGGGTGTGGAGGATGGGTCAAGACCTGTACCTGTGCCCACCGAAGCCTTGCAGCCTACAGTTCCTTTCAAGGTGCACAAATTCGTGCACTGGGCCCCTAGTAAAGAAATATTACTTGAGCCCTACCATATGCCAGGCACCAGGCCAGGCAGTGGACATATGCTGATTGGTAGAGAACATACAGTCTGTACCCACTAGTGTTCATAGTCTGGACTACAGAGAAGAAAATGATTTTCTTTCATTAAAAAGTGCACAGGTTATGGGAGTCGGGAAGTAATCTTTTGTGTCATCCTTGCTTATTTGTCCCAGAGGCCAAGTGACATTAAGAAAGATGTTTTCCTAACAGCCAGGCAGGTATGAAGATCCCTGCCTGCCCTAACCGGTTTGGCTCAACGTATACAGCATCGCTCTGCAGCCGGAAGGGGTTCCAGGTTTGATTTCAGTCAAGGGCATGTACCTTGGTTGTGGGCACATCCCCAGTTGGCGGTGTGCAGGAGGCAGCTGATTGATGTTTCTCTCTCATCGATGTTTCTGATTCTCTATCCCTGTACCTTCTTCTCTGTAAAAATCAATAAAAATATAACAATAAAAAATAAAAAAGATTCCTGCCTGCTCAATGCACAGAGCAGAGCAGAATACCCTTCTGAAGCGATAATGTAAACAACTTTTGAAGACAAATTAAAATGACAAAAGGTCCCAATGCAATCTTTTTATACTTTTAAACTTGACTATTTGGGGCCATAAGAATGATGGGAACAATCTATAAAACTTGTATTTTAAAGAAAATGTATTAAAGTCTACAACAATTTCATTACACAGTTGTACACAGAGTAATATTATTTCAGATTCCATGACAAGCAAAATATAGCTATTTAGCAGAGAAGGCAAATTCTGCCCAATGGCTAAGAAGAATTCAAGTCCGAATTGAATGTGAAAAGAAAATTCAATTTTTTTTAAATGCCATCTAAATGGTTTCTAGCATGCCTGCAGCTGTTTTACAGAGCCATACTGCACACCAGCTTCTTTGAAGATCACATATATGTTAAAGTGTTTAGAAACCGTCTAAGAGGGATGGTATATTCATATCCCCTAGTCGCTGCTAAATCTAACTACTACCAGGGCAGAATTTCTAATGATTGAAAAGAAAAAAAAATCCTGTTTATTTGTGAATTCTTCTTATTTCAGAATCCGTGCTTCAGGCACAGGAATTTGTCTTAGGCCCAGCATTTTCAATTGCAGCATCTATGTCTGGTTGAAGTAAAATGGGAAAGGGACGGTAGAGATTTCCAGAAGGGGATCTGCTTAGGGAATCAACCTTTTTGGAGTGGCAAGTATATGCTGAGGAAGTGTGGATTCTGTAGGAGAAGAAGGGGAGGCCCCTGAAGTCAGATTTCTCTTCCAGTATTTGCCCAGGCCAAGAATTCAGAGCACTTTGCAAACTGGGGCCAGGTGGGGCTCCCTTCCTGCTGAGTGGAAACAGGGTGAGAGTGGGGAGCCATGGGGAGGTCAGTCTTAGAGCTTCTCCATTAACTAAACCCTGCCTCTCAACACTCCTTTTCTTCTTGCCTGCATGATATTCAAATTGGCCTTGCAATCGCTGCCTCTTAATTCTCATTATCTATGATTCCTGTCCTGGTCCCAAACACTTCTGCCGCCTACCCCAGGACTCCTAGGCTTTCCAATTCAGACAATACCCTCCACACAATGCAGATTCCCCCTCCCTACTTCCTGTTCATTTATTTTCTTGCAAATAGTATCCTGGTTAATCAAACTTTTCTCCATTTATATCTTTTACTATAATCTGCCTTCCCTTTTATTATCCTTTATAATAGGGGAAATCTCTCCAGTGGTACCACTCCATCTCTCCCAACCTATATACCATCACAAGTCATGAGCAGGGGTGAGAAAATTTCTTACAGCCATCTCCATCTTGTCAACCCACGGCCTTCCTTCCTCCACTGTCCTCCTTTGGTGGTCCCACCATCTAGTGGGATCCTCTCTCAGCCCCTCTGAGCCCCCATGTTCAGTGATGTCAGTCTAGGAATTAAAAATCTTAAACTAATTACCAGACACTTGAACTCCTAGGCCTAGCCCCAATTGGTGATTAGCCATACTGAACACCTGGGCAATAAGAAAAACTATTATAGGAGCCATATTTTCCATCTAATCTAATAAGAGAGTAATATGCTAATTGTGTCACTCTGATACATCCCAAGCCACACCCACCAGTCAATCAGAGTGACTGTATGCAAATTAACCCAACCAAGATGGCAGCCGGCAGCACAGAGCTAAAGAAAACAGGATGCTTCCTTGTCCTGGCGATGGAGGAAGCTGCCTGCCTAGGCTGGCTGTGGCCTCCACTCAAGGCAATACAGTTTTAGTTATAGAAGATAAATAAACCCCAGATACCTGTTTCCAGCCAGCTGCGCTGGGAGCTTGTGTCACTGGGGGCTGTGGCCAGCCTGCAGTCATCAGCCCCTTACCCAGGCTGGCCAGGCACCCCAGCAGGACCCACACCCTGATCTGGGACACCCTTCAGGGCAAACCAGCTGGCCCCCAACCATGCACCAGGCCTCTATCCTATATAATAAAAGGGTAATATGCAAATTGACCCTAACAATGGAACAACTGGGAATGATTGGTCACTATTACACACACTGACCACCAGGAGGCAGACACTCAAAGCAGGAGGTGCCCCTGATGGTCAGTGCACTCCCACAGGGGAAGCTCCGCTCAGCCACAAGTCAGGCTGATGGTTGCCAATACAGTGGTGGTGGTGGAAGCCTCTCCTGCCTCCTCAGCAGTGCTAAGGATGTCTGACTGCAGCTTAGGCCTGCTGCCTGCTGGCAAATGGACATCCCCTGAGGGCTCCCGAGCTGCCAGAAGGATGTCTGACTGTCAGCTTAGACCCGATCATCCAGAGAGCAGGCCTACGCCAGCAGATGGACATCCCCTGAGGGTTCCCAGACTGTGAGAGGGCACAGGCCAGGCTGAAGGACCCCCCCTGAGTGCACAAAGTTTTGTGCATCGGGCCTCTAGTTTTTCAATAATTGCAGTTATGTGAAAATTTTTTAATAAGCTGACATATGTATTTCTGTAATTAATGTTCCTAGCTCTGGTTCTGCCTTTTGAAGCTCTATCAAAGAAGTTAAATTGCTTTTCCCTTATGAAAGCTCTTGGATCATTTGCAAACTTTTTATCATATTCCTACTAAGACTTCTCTACTCCAGGCTAACTAACTGCAGGGCTTTTACATTTTCTGAACATAGCACATTTGGGTTGTTTTTCTTCCTCCAGGTAATTGCTCTCCCAGTGAACATTCTCCAGGTTGTACATGTGAGCACAGAACTACACACATTGCTCTAAGTATGACATGATTAGTGGAACTCTCCCCTCCCTTGCACAGACAGTTTTTCCATGAACACAGCCTAAGAGCTCATTAAGTTGTTGTTGGAATGGTGGTGATGATGATGGTGATGATGGTGGTGATGATGATGATGGTGGTGGTGGTGATGGTTTCTGTAATTATATAATACTATTGACTCATCACAGTCAGCTAATTAAAAATTTAAGCTTGTTTTACTGCTACTAAGTCATATCTCTACCATCTTTTTTTAATGTACTGTTGGCTTTTGGACCGAGATCAAGACCACTGAGCTTAGTCTTGATAGATTTGAACCATCATTTTAAGCTAATGAAGATCATTTTAGCTCCTGATTTTGTCACAGTTTGTTTGCCATTCTTCTCAGCTCCAGTTCATCTGATTAATGACCATGTCTTCTGTATCTTTATTCAAGTTTCTGATTAAATATAAATCAAGCAGTGTTAAAGTTAGAGGCCTATGAAAAGACGAAAGCATGTCCTTCAGGTTAACATCTATCTATTAATCAGCATCCTTTGGATACAACTGTTCAATTCACCAATTTTAATGTTTCTCATTTTTCTTCTGTTTTCTCCCCAAGGCTATCCTAAAATTCAGCTGTTGTGTAGACAACTTATTTCTCATTTGTACCAATCTAATAATCATGACCTCCCCATAAAATATTAGTTTGATATGACTTCTTCAATAACATTTAGTTATCCCCAGATTCCTTTCATAAATAAGTTCTCCTTGCCATTGTGTTAATAAGTAATCCTAGAACCTTACTTAGAATCTCTGAGTTTTCCACAGATCTTCAGTAAGGAAAATGCCGCACCTTCTTTATTTGGAGAACCAGAATCATATTTGCCTATCTCTAGTCTTTCAACCACTCTCATCCTCTCCACAATTCCCTCATTGGAGAAACAACCCATTCCTTCTTAGAACCTCAGGATTCATTAAAAACTCATAAAACAGATCTTACCCTGCCTTATATTAGGGATATTTGTATAGACATCTTATTCCCTCTGTCCCCACCCCCAAGATACTCACACTTGATTATGAACTCCTTGGCAACAAGAGATTTGCTTATTTTTCTTGCTAACCCCTGCAGTGCCTTGTACTGTATATTTGAAGGTTTGAATTGAACTAAATTGCATAAGGGAAGAAAATTAGTTTGATCTATGCAGTCTCAAAATCATTTTTTGGTCAAATTGGATTTTTTTTCTTCTATCTTTATATTTAATTTGTGCATAGTTGAATCAGTCTTGCAATTAATCTGATATGGTCATTAAGACCACTGAAGACAGAAAATTCATTTTCCTGAGGTGGTGACTTTTAATCATGTACTCACAGCCCCTCACACAGAATAATAAAACAGCAGATTAAATAGCAAACTAATTGCAGAATGATGAATGGAATTATCCCTACACCTAAAGGCTATTACAGATAATCTATAGTTTCTGTCAAAGCATTTATTCAGTTTTGATCCAACACCCTTTTGTGAAGTGATAAAAATAGTCACCAATTATGGAGTACTTCCTATGGGTTAGCACTGAGCTAAGATTCACATGGTGGCTAGGAATGTGGGGCTGAGCTTGTGTCCTTATCATACCACTTACAACTTGTGTGACCTTATAAGCCAATTACTTTAACTATAACACAGGATATAAAAAAGTTTGTTATCCCATTATTATTTAAGGGTTTCATCTTATATAAACCTCATGACAACCCTGTGAACCACTGTTGCTTTCTCCTACTTTACAAATTTACAGGGTTTTAGGTGCAAGATACTATAGGATTCATAGAAATGGCCACATTAGAATCAGACATGATCTTGCCCATAGAATCTTCACAATCAAGTAAGGAAGGCTGCATTTTAAATAATTAATTGTAATCAAAGCAGAATAAAACACCTGCCACAGCAACATGAATGTGAATGCACGAGAGGACAGATGACTTAATGGAGGGCTTTAAATAAAAGGTAGAATTTCATTTGAAAGTGGAGGGATGAAAATAGATTCTAAAGGCATAGCAGAGGTTAAGGGCAATGCAGAGTGAGGGAGACACATGAGCAAAGAACGGCAGCATGAAAAGGGATTAGGAAGGACAGCATTAGCCAGAGAGCATCTCCCAACCTGCTGGCTATAAGAATCACTTTAGTGGAGCCCAACCAGAATTATTTTTATGTATGCAAGATATGTGTCATAAAATACTAGAGTACATAGCACATAGAAAATTTCAGATGGCTCAGTGGATAGAATGTTGGCCTGCAGTCTGAAGGGTCCCAGGTTTGATTGCGATCAAGGGCACATGCCTGGGTTGTGGGCTCCATTCCCAGTAGGGATGTGCAGGAGGTAGTCAATCAATGATTCCCTCTTATCACTGACATTTCTATCTCTCTCAAATCAATAAAAATATTTAAAAAAAATAATAATCCAGATGCATTTTGTGCAACTTTTTTCAGTAATACAGATGGGTACTGGGTTACAATGGGAAAGGTGTTTCTTATTATAAGCGTGATCTAAGAAGTTGGAAAGTCACCCATTTCAATAAAGAGGTGGAAACCTAAGTTGAAGAGAAATGTGTAGTGCGGGTGCGGGTGCGATGCTGGCATTCTAAGAAAATAATGAGCAGCTGTGAAATGATGCATTGTGCTTGAGGGGAGAGAGGAGAGAGAGGGAAGGAAGGGAAGTGAGTTGGAGAAGCCATGGAAGTCTATGCCAGCACATCCCAACTTGAGGTGAAGCCAGCCTGTTCTGGGGGTCTTGGCAGGTGTGGGAGGGAAATGTCTTCTCATGAGCAAATACAGTCATTTAAATGCAAATAGAGGGGGTGTTTACTGTACAGTTAATAAACTTAGAGCTTCGGGACCCTTGTTTACATGAGTCCTTTATAAGGCTCAATTCTGAATTTTGTATTCATAATTTTGTGTTCTTTTTCCTATAGAGGGCCTTTAAATTTATAAGCCTCAGGATCTTCCCTAGCTTGTATATAAACCTGAACGGGTGTCTTTATAAAACAGGGATTCTGGGGAGCCTCCGGCTAGAGAGAAGTGTGGCCTTCTCCTTTCCGCTGTGGCCTGTGCTCGCCCACTGATATCTGTGTACTCTGAAAAGGGGGAAACACCTGGAAAAAATGTCACTTTGCCTACTGTGTTCAAGGCTCCCATTTGACTAGATATTGTGAACTTTGTTCACACCAACTTGTGCAAAAACAATAGACAGCCCTAGGCTCTGGGTGAATTGGCAGGTCACCAAACAAGTGCTGAGTCGTGTGGTACTTACTGGTAGAGCTGTGGTTCGAATTCCCAGAGTCTGAGGCAGTGGAATTCATCTTCTGTCCAGGGTGCTTTTGGAAATATGTGTCATGGGGACCGCATGTTTGCACTAACCAAAACCTGGCGCCGTTGGCACCTCAGAGTAAACACAACACAGAAACGATATGCCACCTGCTCTGCCCTGGCTGCCTCAGCCTTACCAGCACCGGTCATGTCTAAAGGTCCCTGTATTGAGCAAGTTCCTGAACTTCCTTTGGTGACTGAAGATACAGTTGAAGGCTACAAGAAAACCAAGGAGAGTGTTTTGCTTCTTGAGAAAGTAAGGCCTGGGATGATATAAAAAAAGGTCCATGTCTCTCAGCGAATGAGGGCTGGCGAGGGCAAAATGAGAAACCGCCGTGGTGTCCAGCGCAGGGGACCTTGCATCCTCTATAATGAAGACAATGGTATCACCAAAGCCTTCAGCAGCATCCTTGGAACTACTCCGCTCAATGTAAGCGAATTGAACATTTTGAAACTTGCACCTGGAGGGCATGTGGGCCATTTCTGCATTCAGGCTGAAAGTGCTTTCCGCAAGTTCGATGAGTTGTATGGCACTTGGCATGGAGCTGCCTCCCTCAAGAGTAACTACAGCCTTCCCAGGCACAAGATGCTCCGTACAGACCTTAGCCGAATCTTGACAAGCCCAGAGATCCAAAGAGCCCTCTGAGCGCCACGCAAGAAGATTCACGGCAGAGTCCTGAAGAAGAGTCACTGAAAAGCCTGAGGATCATGTTGAAGCGAAACCCATATGCAACGACCATGCGCCATTCTTCTCTAGGCCAAGAACCACAAGCTTCGGGTGGGTAAAGCAGCAGCAGCACTAGAAGCCAACTCAGATGAGAAGGGGGTTCCAGGCAAGAAGCCTGTGGTCGGGAAGAAAGGAAAGAAGGCTGCTGGCCTTAAGAAGCAGGTGGGGGAAAGGCTGCAGCTACCACGAAACCAGCAGCTGAGAAGAAGCGCATAGAAAAGGAACCCACTACAGAAGAAACCTGTGGCATCAACTTCAGTTTGTTTACCCCATAAAGATCACATCACTTCGGACAGCTAATTTTGAATAAAAATATGATAAAAGGCAATGAGAAAAACAAACAAACAGGGCTTCATAGAGACTCTGAGATTCGGATGTGCGTTTTGAACCCCTCTGCAATGAGTTTATACTTTCTCCCTTTTTTTCTCAAACACCCACACCTCTCTCTTAACCTTCACTCTCAGCTGGCACTCACACTTCATATTTCACGGGTAAAATAGAAGCCACTCAATGCAGCCCCATCGTCACCCCAATAAGCCTACTGGGTTGCTGTCAGCATTCATACTACAGCTACGTTAGGGAAATGTTGACGTTCTGTTTTCTCTAATTGACCTCATCTCTGGTTTATTGGCAGTAACTTAATTACTTTCCATTATGAAGTCTTTGGTTAAATAATCTTTCTGGAGTCAATAGTCATTCTTTTCCAGGTGTTTGCATTTCCTGTTGTCTTCCCTTCTCCATGGGTAGCATCTGGACATAGTGGAAGCCCCTATGCCTTTACAGCAGTGGGGGAGAAGCACTGGGCTCACTGTTCTTTGAGCCTTCACCCATTCCCGCTAGCCTGCTCCTGGCTGTCCTGTGGCATCCACAGGTGATGCCCTGACCTCTTGCAACATCACAGGCTCCTCATCGCAACCTTAGGCTTATTCTGAGCCTTCATTCCTCTCAGCACCTCCGCTCCTCCAGGGAACTGGAAACAGCTGCTTTCTCAGCCCACGGGATTGGGTTTAGTTTGCTGGAGAGGCTTCCTGAGGCAGCTCTCAGTGACTGTTACAGCCTGTTTTCTCTCCCCCTCGTGTTCCTTGCCGGGCATGATGCCATGTCAAATGTAGGACTTATGCCCTGACTCATATGGTTCAGTTGGTTGGGCGTCATCTTGTGACCAAAAGGTTGCTGGTTCGATACCTGGTCAGGGCCTATGCCCAGGCTTCAGGCTTGACCCCATTAGGGGCATGCAGAGAGTAGCCAATTGATCTTCTGCTCTCATCTGTCTCTCTCTCTCTCTCTCTCTCTCTCTCTTTCTCTGTCTCCCTCTCTCCTTCCTTCCCTCCCTCCCTCCCTCCCCTCTAAGAAATCAATACACACACACACATAATATAGGACTTATTTGAGAGGATTTCAGCTATCTCTGGCTATCCCGTATGAAAGAAAATATCAGCCATACAAATTCTGTTTCCTGCAATACCTATGGCTGATTCTTCCTTCCTTTCCTCTCTGATCTCTCCTCCTTTTATACTTCCTTTGTCTGCCTGGCAGGGACTCCCCTCACATAATTTTCTTCTCTTCTATTCTTTGTGATTTATCCTTCTCTTCTTCCCTGGGGCAATAAGATTTGTGATTTAGCCTTAGAATAGGAGATCAGCAAGGGAAGAAAAACTTAGATGAAAAAAAAAATAAATAAAAATGTGTTTTTCAAATATTCAACTTACTAAACTGCAAATATATCTGTTAATTCATGAACCTCTCCCCCAACCCTTTACTCCTGAGAACAGTCATAGTAAAGGTCAATCCTCCACTTGTCCTATGACAACAGCCCTCATCACTCACAGGTATTTCTGTTTGGGTTAGTGCCATTGACTCTGTCTTATCAGCCTCTTCCTCTGAGATTGCTACCCTCAGCATACAGATTCCACTATCACCCATCTGAACATGACTCATTCTTGGCCCCAAATGCTCCTGCAGCTGTGCTACCATTTCACCTATCACTCAGAGCAAACCTCTCAGAAGCCTGGTCTCACCACATTTCCATTTCCCAGAATCTCTTTATAACTATTTAATCTACTACAATCTATTTTTTTTCTTCAGACATTCTCCTGAATTTAAGATTGTCAATCAATCTTAAATTTGACAAAGCCAGTGAACATTTAGAAGTGCTCAAAAAGTGATGGGGATATGTCAAAAGGTCTCAGAAGGCAGCTGGAAGGGGCTGCCACTGGCCAAATCTGAAACTCGTTAGCATCAAAATTAATAGTGATACTAATAGCTATCCATTGAATAAAATGAAAATCTATTAGTTCACACTGACATCAATCAATAAATGAATAGATTGGATGTTTTATAAGGAATGAGCAATTTACATAATTTTAAAGTACCTCTCCACAAAACATATTAGTCACAAAGAAGGAGGAAAGCTAACTTTGTAGTGGAAAAGCCTGTAAGATTGTGTGCCACCTGGTAGGGTGCAATGCATCACTTTTATTATGATCTTCCTACCAAAGATGCAAAAGCTGAATCCAACCATAAGGTAACATTAGAAAACCTCAACCTGAGAGACTAACAAGAGTGTCAAGATCATGACCATCAAGGAAAGATTAAGGAACTTTAGTCGGTGGAAGGAAACTAAAGAGACATGACAACAAAAGCAAATCAGAATTCTGGACTGGATCCTTTTCTTATAAAGAACATTATTGTGACAAATGGGAAAACCTGAATAGGTCTGAGGATTAGATCATAGTAATATATTAGTTTAATTTTGGCGATTACATTGTGGTCAGTAGGAGAATGTCCTTGTTGTGAAATGTTTGAGGTGGTATGGGTCGTGTGTAGACAGACTCTAAGATGGTCCCCATTATCTCTACCTCTTGATATTTATGCCCTTGTATAATCCCCTTCCACTGAGTGTATCTATAAAAAGGATCCACTTTTCCCCCCATTATTTATTTTTATAAAAGAAGGGAAAGAGAGAGAAACATCAATGTGAGAGAGAAACATCCATCAGCTTCCTTCCCCACACGCCCTGACTGGGTCTCAAACCTGAAACCTGAGTATGTGCTCAACAAGGAGTGAAACCTGCCACCCTTCAGTGCACAGGAGGATGCTCCAAACTACCGAGCCACACTAGCCAGGGCCTAAAGATGCACTTCTAATGAGTATGGCAAAAATGATAGCAGAGAGCTTATGAGATTAAGTGAAAGAAAGATTGTGGCTCCCATTCGGGTGCTCTTTCTCTTTCACTTTGACAGAAGTCAACTGCCATTTATGTGGTGAGCAGCACTTGTGAAGGGAACTACATGGCAAGGAACTGAGGGAGGCCTCCTGCCAGCAGCTTGTGAGGAGCTGAATCCTTAGCAAGGAACTTAACACATCACATGATCACTATCTGCTAATGCATCGTATTAGTCTCCTTGGCTGCATAACAGAATACCACAGTCTGGGGAGCTTAAGCAACAGAAATGTGTTTTCTTATAGTTCTAGAGACTGGAAGTTTATTAAGATGCCAGAGTTGGTTTCTGGTAAGGCATCTCTCCTTGGTTTGCAGATGTCTGCCTTCTCACTGAAAAAAAAAAAGAAAAGAAAAATAACTATTTATCCTTTGAATTGATTAACATAATGCTTAATGACCTGGATAGAGTTTTTCAAAGCCAAATTTCATTTCTCTTGGCTCCTCAAAAAGAAATTTCACTTCGCTTCAACCCCCCAAAAATATTCAAAGTAATACCAAGGAGTTCATTTTTCTGCATATAGCAATCAAGCTTAATCACAATAGACCTTTCATCTTCCAACAGCAAAATTGATTGTGTGTACAGAACTAAACAGCCAGGTCATTGTTTCTTTCTTTGTGTTACTTTCTTGTTACCTTGGTTACTGCATTTACTTGTGTCTACAAAGTTGGGTTTTTTTTTCTCCATTCTTTCAGTCCATATTTTGCAGATATCCCATCCCAGAGTGTCATTCGATGTATAATACAATTTCACGTGCAGAGAACAATGTCATCTCTTAGGAATCTCAGGAACGCCCTCCATGTGGATTCAGTGGGCCATGGAGCTGGTTTTGATGGTGGGGCTGAAACTCTCTTCTGACAACTGCATGCTCCCATCCCTTCAATAGTTCAGCACCATCAGCAAAGAAGGTGGGAAGAGGAAGAGGGAGCAAGAGCCTGAAATCTCCCAGCCTGTTTCTGCCAGAACAAATCAGTTCCAGGTCATGTTTCCGAAGCACACGTGTCAGGAGCGAGCACAAGCTGTCAGCATGGAGACCAGAGATGCGCCTTTGACAGATCCCACATCTACGTTCCAGCCCCGATACAGCAAGAGAACCTGTTTCCCTTGAGCGAGCTGCTTCTCTCTCGGCTGAGTTCCCCAGCTGCAGAAATGCATCCACTGCTGGAAAATTTCTCAGTATCAAGCCCTGGAAAGAGACTGCATCTCTGCTTGTCTTATGTATTCACAGGACAGAGCTGCTACATTCATAATGGGGTAGGGGTGAGGAGGGACCAACAGGCAGGAACATGCCCTGTCTCCCCAGAAGGTGCTGCCTGTCATTTCACATTCTCGCCATTTGTGTTCATTTCAAACCTAGAGTCATAAAAATGTGAGATTCAGAATTAACTTCCTTTTAGTGTAAAAAAACCCTCACATTTCTGAAAGTAACTTTCAAGAAATGGCTAAGCAAACAAATTAATAAAACATATAAGTTCTGCCTATTTACTCATTATCTTTGAATTTCAATTTCCAGATATGAAGAGCTATAAAGGAAGGCAAAAAATATCCATTGACTGGCTACACATCCTATATAATAAAAGGGTAATATGCAAATTGAGCAAACAGCCTAATGACCTGTCACTACGACAGGCACTGACCACCAGGGAGCAGATGCTCAACACAAAAGCTGCCCCTTGGTGGTCAGTGTATTCCCAAGGGGGAGCACCGCTCAGCCAGAAGCTGGGCTCACTGTTGGTGAGTGCAGTGGCAGTGGTGGGAGCCTCTCCCACTTCCACATCAGTCAGACATCCCCCTGAGGGCTCCTGGACTGTGAGAGGGTGCAGACTGGGCTGAGGGTCCCCTGCCCCCGTGCACAAATTTCATGCACTGGGCCTTTAGTTTCAAAATAAAGGGGGAGAGAAAGATCAATTTGACAACAGAATGTAGTTTGAAGACTCTGATACATTCTCTCCCAACTTCCCACTAAAATCCCAGGAAACTTAGAAAGAGATGCAAAGTTTGCCAGTGGCCAGAGCTAGTACTGGTAGTAAGGTATTGCCAGGATCTGGGAAGGATTTCATGAATAACAAACATGTAGAGTTGGATTTCTGGACAAAAAAAAGGGGCCATGTACTAAACCTGACAAGCTCAGGAGAGGTTTGCATGGTGGGCCTTGTAAACTCAGAGATCAAAAACAATCACATAGGGTGGTCTAAACATGAAAATTCCTAACTGCCCTGGCTGGTGTGGCTCAGTTGGGTGGTTATTGTCCCATACACTGAAAGGTTCCTGGATCAATTCCAGGTCAGGGCCTATGCCCAGGTTTTAGGCGCAGTTCATTGTGGGGGCATGCAGGAGGTAGCAGACCAATATTTCACTCTCACGTTGATGTTTCTCCTCTCTCTCTCTTTCTCTTTCTCTCTCTCTCTCTCTCTCTCTCTCTCTCTCTCTCTCTCTCTCTCTTCCTCTCCCTCTCTAAAAACCAATAAAAAATTGAAAACAAAAAACACAAATATTCCTAACTAAAAACAGGTCATGGTGGGTACTCATGTCCTAGACCTATAGTTTTCTTAAAAAGGTCAATCTTTACCTCAAGCAAAGTCTTTTGGCATCTAAGATAACACACCCTTGGAATGTCCCTTTTTCCTGGCCCCTCACCGTACCCCATCCGTATACCCACCACACCAAAACATGAGACCACAACCCTTCATTGTTATCTTGTTTTCCCACATACCATCTCTATGTGGTGTAAATGCTCATTGTTAACTATCCTATACCCACCAATGTAAAAGAAGTATTTGTCTCTCTATTTTACTCTCTATCTAACTTCAGAGATTTCCCCACCTTGCTTTCTCCTGCCTCCCTAATCTACTACCCATGAGTTTCGTGTAACCTCATCCCCTTGCCTCTCATCCTTTGATTGTATGTAATGTATAAAATAAACTGTAAAACTGCCATTCTTTTAATCTGTTGAGATTTTGCTCCTTGGAAATTGTCATCAGATTGGCTCAAATAAACTCATAAAAATTCTCTACAGATTTATACATTTCTTATGTAGACAGATTAAGAAGCATCTTTTGTGACCTTCAAATTCTTCACCTCTAGACAAAAAGCAAATTTAGCAGCCCTTCTGCCAATTTCACCGGTTGTTCTTGGCCCAGTAGGCAAGGGCTGAACCAGCCAGAGGTGTGGAAAACTGTCTCTCACCACAAAGTAGGTGGGAGCAAGAAGGGGCTAGCATTAATTTATGGTAATGAGAACAATAAAAGCCTTGCATGTTGGAAGTAGCAGCTGTTCATGTATCTAAGAGGTTCAGAGCATCAAAGCACCTTGCCACAGTCCAACAGAGCCACATTGCATGGAAACATGTAGGAAATGAGCAACCGGTCTTGAGGCTTTTTATAAAATCTTCCCATGCTTCCAGGATAAAATCATTCATTCATTCATTCAGCGAATTTTTATTGAGTGGCTACTATATGCCAGACACTATTCTTAGCACTAGGTAAACAATCTGGCCTCAAGGATCTTACCTGTAAGTGGGAAATAAAATAATTTAAAAAACCAAATATTACCATTTGATGTTAAATGTTATGAAGAAAACTAAATCTGAATAAGAAAGTGGGGATGGAGTTTAGAAAGGCCTGAGGAGGTGACACCTAAGACTTGAAAGAAGGGAGCTAAAGGTCAATGTGAAGGTCAGGGAAGAGCATGATAGAGACCAAAACTCAAAAATGTTCATGCAGAAATATATTCAGAGGCCAATGTAGGTGAAGCAAATGGCTCGAGATCAGATAATGGAGGGTCTGGGTTTTATTCTAAGTGTGATACGGGTTTTGGAGGATTTTGAAATAGGGAATGACATGATCACCTTTATATCGTTAAGGATCTGTGTGACTACTGTATTCAGAATTTATAAAAAGAGAAGAGACATAGAAGACGGAAACCAGTTAGGAGGCTAATGCAGCAGTTCAGGTAGGAGATGGGCTTGCCATGGATTAAAGTAGCAGTTTCACGGGTGATTAGAAATAATCATATTGGGGACATATTTTAAAGCAGAGGTGATAAGATTTGCTGATGAATTGGATGAGGCATGTGAGAAAGAAAAGCATTGAAGATGACTCCTTGGTTCTAGACTAATGCAACTGGGAGAGTCTGGTGCTGTTTATTGAGATGGGAAAAACTGAAGGAGAAGAAAAATGAGAACTTAGAAATATATAGACTCTGGTTTAGACATATCTAATGTGAGCTCTCCTGTAGGCATCCAATCCAAGTTGTGTGTGTGTGTCTCAGGAGATATTTGGGAGGAGATATGAATTTGGTAGTTAACAGCATAGAGTTAGAATTTAAGGCCACATAACTGATGATATCACTAGGGAATAAAGGTAGATCGAGAAAAGATGATCAAGGCTCGAGCCTAGGTCACTCCAACATTTAGTTAGGGAGAGAGGGTGGAACAGGCAATGAGGCAAGGGAGGAAATCCAGAAAAGGACAGTATTTTAGAAGACAAGTGAAGAAAGAGTTCCAAATGTTGCCAAGAGATTAAGGTGAGGGCTGGGAATTGGCCATTAGAATTTGCAAGATAGAGGCTGCTGACTTGGAAAGAAAAGAAGAATGGTTTCATGTAAAATTGGACCAAAAGTAGTGGTAGGAGTGGGGTCAAGAGAGAAAGAGAGGAGTGGGGACAGCAACTGCAGACCACCTCTTAGAAAGTTTTGTTGCAGAGGGAAGCAAAGTGAGGAAGCAGTGAGAAAGGAACAAGAGTCTAGATTTATATTCTTTATATTATTTCTTTTTCTTTTCTCTTTTAATTAGAAACTAGAGGCCCAGTGCATGAAATTTGTGCATGTGGGGGGGGGGGGTGTCCCTCAGCCCGGCCTGCACCCTCTCCAATCCGGGACCCCTCGGGAGATGTCTGACCGCCGGTTTAGGCCAGATCCCTCTTGCAATCCAGGACCACTGGCTCCAAACCACTCACCTGCCTGCCTGCCTAATGCCTCCAACTGCCCTCCCCTGCCAGCCTTGTCATCCCCAACTGCCCTCCCTTGCTGGCCTGGTTGGCCCCAATTGCCCTCCCCTGCCAGCCTGGTCACCCCCAACTGCCCTCCCCTACTGGCCTGGTTGCACCTAACTGCCCTCCCCTATAGGCCTGGTTACCACCAACTACTGTCCCCTGCAGGCCAGCTTGTCCCCAAATGCCCTCCCCTGCATGCCTGATTGCCCCTAACCCACTGACAGCCTGATCTCACCCCTAACTGCTCTCCCCTGCTGGCCTGGTTGCCCCTAACTACCCTCCCCTGCAGGCCAGTTCACTCCCAATTGCCCTCCCCTGCCAGCCTGGTCACCCTGATATCACCCCTAACTGCTCTCCCCTGCTGGCTGATCACCCATAACTGCCTCTGTCTTGGCCCCCACTACCATGGCTTTGTTCAGAAGGAAGTTGGACATCTGGAAGATGGCTGGTCAACCCAGTCTAATTAGCATATTACCCTTTTATTAGTATAGATATAAGAGAAGATTGGTTCTCCTAATTGCTTTTATAATGCATTTCCAATTTAACCATGTAGATACTCACTGCATTTTCACACAGATGAGAAATTATGACAAGCTCCATAGTCCAGAAAGCATTTGTTAAAATGGGTGGTATTACAGCACATGTGATAGTGAGGGAAAAACTTTAGTAGAGCTGGAGAAATTATTGGTGATTAAGACAAGTAGGGACAAACTATTGCTGCCAGTCAAGTTGGACTTCTGCCTACATTTTAAAATAAAGTTTCACTGGAACAGAGTGACACATTTGTAAAGTCCATGAAACCTAAAATACTATCTGGCTTTTTATGGAAAAAGTGTACTTGTCCCTCACAAAGTATATAGGGGAAAATTGGAGGAAAACGGACTTGAAGAAATGACCAGAAATGGGACCCAGGTTATAAATGGAGGCACTGGCCTTAAGAAGGAGCAGGGATATTATCCTGTTGTAACCAGAGGAAAGGCAGGGAGAGTAAACAAACAGTAGTGCATTAGTAAATCAGGAGGCAGCTTATTGAATGGTGCTCTTCTGGTTATTTCTATTTTCTCCATAAAAATAGAAGTGAATTCATCCATTGAGAGAGTGGAGGGGAAATGGAATTGGATCTGCAGTTATGAGAAATGAATTCAATAAAACCATACAGAATGGAGGGTTGTGAAGAGGTACATATCCAATCATTTGACAAAGAGCATATCTGCATAGATCTTCACTCATTTGAGATTTGAGAACTTGCAAATTAAATGAAGTTGATATGGGACTTTCAAACAATCGCTGGATATCAAGAGAAAAGAAATATCCTTATCAAGACTTTAAGAAGAACATAACTAGAAACTCATAATTGAGTATGAGATATGAATGTCCAAACATATATTTAAAACATATGTATTAAATATATGTTTAAACATATGTTTAAAATATATATTCCCAATGACCCAGTAACTGCATTTTCAGGTAATATTACCTGATATTACACAATTACCTAATATTACCCAAGTGAAATATATAAATATGTAAACATAAATAACCAGAAGAGCACCATTCAATAACTGCATTTTTAGGTAATATTACCTGCTATTACACAATTACCTAATATTACCCAAGTGAAATATATAAACATAAATAAATGGATAAATAAACTTCATACAAAGTCCTCCTTTTACTGCTATCCTCTTAGAAGAACAATAAATGGAAGCCAACTTATATATCCCATAGCAGTCGTACAGCCAAATTAATTTTAGTATATTCATATGGTCGACTTCATTAGTATAGAACTAATATTTAAAATTTATTTGAAAAAATAATGTTGATAAACATTAAAGTTTCAGAATATCTATAGTACATTAAATCATTTACATAAAATTTATGTACACATAAAACAATCTATATTATTTAATATGTATATTTAGAACACAGAAGAAAAAGGACCAGAATCACATACAATTTGTTATAGCAGTTAACTCTGAACAGAGGATAAAAAGAAATGTGACCAGGGAAGGTGTATAGAGGACCTCAACTTATTAGTAATAGCTTATTTCTAAAACAATTAAACAAAATGTGACCTAATATTAATGATTGTTGTGTGGCAGCTGCATGGGTCTTTATCGTACCTTATTATCCTTTTTTAAAAAACTCTCGTGTATTTTTTACTCCAAATTAAAATTTAATTACAAAAGTTCATAAATATGTTTAAAACACTAAAGTTGGGACTGAAGTAGGTCTTATAGGACTGTTAACATGATGGCATTTGCCATTATTAAAACCTCAGCAAAGCCGTGCAGTAGGCAGTGAGTGAAGTACAAGGCCCTTGACTGTTTCACTCCTGCTCTGCTATCGAGCCCCAAAATGAATTTCCACTCCTTCCCAGCACTACTTCATCTTTCGTTTTTCAGGTTACACATCATCCTCGCCATGAAGTCTTTCCCATTTTGTACAAATGAGTTATGCTCCCTCCTTTGCACTTGAGAGTTCTCTGTGTGAGCCTCAACCTTGCAGCATTTGTCACTCTAGTATAACTTCTTGGTTACTTGACTGTCTCCCCTCTGAGACTGCTGGTCCTTAGGGATGGGCTGCGTGGAATCAGCGTTAGAGCTCCAGCTGTCACGGTTCCCAGCCCTGAGTCCACGTTTTCTACTTTTTTGCTGAATTTTATAGATTTTGGTCCATCTAGGCAGTGGGCAATCTCTGCTGGCAGAGGGCAGAATGAAGGTACTGACTGCCTGAAGGTGCCAGTAGGAAATATTTGAGACAAACCATTTACTGAAAGCCTTTTGCCTGGAGCTAGACTTACATTCCAGAATCATCAATGTCTACAGCTTATTTTCATTAAAAAAAGGGAAACTCAGTTTTTAAAAAGCAGCTAATCTTCAGGCTTGCCTTTCCTCCCAGTTTTGTCTAAACACACAAATAGGGAAAGTTGGCTTAGAAATTGTTCAAAATTGGAATTTTCTTTTATAGACTCCCCTCAAAATCTCCCATGTAAGTTTTCCACATAAAAAATGCCAAGCCTGAGCCCTATGGAAAACCACCTATAGATATTTTCCTGTTTATGTCATCTTGTCCAATTTTGGAAAATTTAGAAAAACCACACCTGACTGGAAATAATGGGGAAAGATAGATGGTGGCAAACCACACTCCTGTCAATCTTGGCCTTAACCCATTACTAGGTTTCTTTTTTAAAATATATTTTTAATTGATTTCAGAGAGGAAGAGAGAGGGAGAGAGAAATAGAAACATCAATGATCAGAATCATTGATTGAATGCCTCCTGCACACCCGCTCCCGGGAATGGAGTCTGTAACCTGGGGATGTGCCCTGACTGGGAATCAAACTGTGACCTCCTAGTTCAAAGGTTGATGCTCAACCACTGAGCCATACCAGCTAGATAACCCATTGCTAATTTTAAAATTATGACTGAATATTTATGCCCTTGGCTTGAGAGCCACTGGTCAGAATATGTCTAAAGGTGTGAAATCCCCTTTGATTTTTGAAGAATACAATGTTTCTGGGATTCACACATGCAGCTGAGTCTAAGACCCTGTGGTTGGATGCTGCTCATTCCTGAGTATTCATTGCCCTTTCTGACACTCAGCCTGCAGGTGAGAGGAGTGTAATGCCCTCCCCTATGGGAAGTGGCTTGGCCGTGTGACTTTCTTTGGCCAATGAAATGTGAGCAGAAGTGAAAGTCTTTGTACCTGGCAGAAAGCTCTAAGAGGTTCCCTGGCCTTCCTCCAGCCACCTTTCTCTCTTTCCCTTCTATCAAAAGACAACAGGTTCCAAAAAGAGGCTGCTCTTTCAGCCAAAATTTCTTCAAGAAGGTCTATGGTGCCAACTTGCAGCTGATCTGTAATGTGAGCAAGAGGAAAAGAAAACAAAAATGTTTTGTTTTGGGAGCCACTAAGATTTTAGGGTTGTTGGTTACTATGTCATAATCTACTGAAAAATGACAGACAGTGAATTTAAAAATGAGAATTAATTAAAAATATGGCTACACACTAGAGGAGCAGGGCTGCTTGAGTCAGCCTCTCCTTGGCCACCAGCACCAGGTGGTCTGCAGAAAGTGAGGGGGAATTTCACTTGAGGTTGGCCTTTTTTCTTCTGCAAGGCAAGTCGTAGCAAGTATTTTCTTTCTGGCACACAAGCTGGCAAGAAGCCTTTTTGGATCATGTTTTGTTTGTTTGTTTGTTTGTTTGTTTGTTTGCTGTTTTTTTGTTTTTTGTTTTTGTTGTTGTTGTTGTTTTAAAATTCATTTCAACATTCCAGAATTTTCTGAGTCCAGAACCAGCTTCGGTGTTCCAGCTAACTTTTGACAAATTCAAGGGAAGATCTTGAACAAATTTTACCCTGTTGAAAGTGACCATGGCTATGTGAGCAGAGCCTATTGTTTCCTACCTTTTCTGTATCACTGGTTAGAAAAACTAGAATTTCCCACATTAGAGTAATTTTTTCCCCTATTGCTTTGCCCTTAGTGGCCCCCAGCAGAAGACAGAGAGCCTTTCATTAAGTATTACTTGAGTGTCCAGGGCCTGCCTGTGGCCATCTTATTGCAAACAAGAATTTCACAGGGAGAGAGAGAGAGAGAGAAGGAGAATTTCTTGGAGACATGGTGCTTGGCAGGTGCTGTTCTGTAAGAAACAGAAACCAACTAGGGAAGGTGATAAAAATGCTCTATAAACACTGGAAACATGGAATGGGATGGGTCATGTAGTCACTTAATTTTAGGTGAATCAGTGTGTCATTTAGTTCAGCACACACAGGAACATTCTGCATTTCAAAATAGCTTTCTCAATGTTAAACCTGTATGTGCTGCTGAGAATTCACCATGCCATTCCTACATGCTATTATTGTAGTTACATATTTTAAACAAAAACATAAATGCATGACCATAATAGTTGCTTTAATTTTTAGAATATTGGTTAAGATTATTCTAAAATTAGTAACAAATAACATTTCAGCTTCTTTAGAAATTAAGATAGGATGGGCTTGCTCTGTTGCAGTAAATACTTTGCCGTTGGTATCAACTCTGAATTTTGGGCTCTTCCTACCTCAGTCCTTTACTTTCTTTATCCCCTTTCTTCTTTTCTTTCCTTCTCTTCTGTGTCCAACCCTTTGCCATGGACAGCTACAATCTTATCGCTTGGTGTCTATTTCCTACCTCCACCATCCATCTGACCTCTTCACCCCTAAGAGGGACTGTGTTGCAGCAGAACGGTCTCTGAGCCAGAGTTCTTGGGGGTTAACGTTGAGTCCTAGTGCTACTACCAACAACATCATGATGGGTTAAGTGAGATAATTTGTCTGTGTATCCATAAGCTCATCCACAAAGAGAACTGAGGATGTTTGGTTTAATTATTTCTAGTGTCTACTGCAACATTTCAAAAATATGAATTTTTCTGCTTCTGTGCATATCAATTGGTCATTTGAATCTGCTCTAGTTTTCTTAAGCCAGAAGTATAGGGTTGCAAACATTGTGGGGGAGGGAAGTAAGCATAGGGGCAGATTTTTTTTTGCCTGAAAATGGCAGGTGAGTTAATCCAAGTTGCCAGAGGACCAAAAGCTACTCTTCACAAAATTTCAGCATCTGTTCTGCAATAGGCAAGAGTGTTGATTTCCATCTGTGCTCCCAAAGTTTATTTATAAGCCAAGCCTTAGACACAAAAGGTGGCAGTGTTATATTTACCTCTCAGCTGGTGGAGTAAAAAGGAGGAAGAAAAATCAGTCACATCAGAGTTAACATAGCCCATGTTAGACAGAACTGAGAAATGGTGTCGGGTTTATTTTATGCCATTTGAGTCATCATCTGAAATAAAGTGGGTGCCTCCAGCCTTCAGAAAACAATGTGTCCTACAGGTCACCAATGGCCATTCACATCTCTCCTGGAAGGTAAAGTGACTTGTCCCATGAGCAGCTCTGCCCCCGGTTTTCCAATACTGGCAGGTAATTAATCCTTTTTATCTGCACATGTCCTGCTGTCCTTCACTGGATTAATTTGAACATTCTTGCAAATATTTCCTAATGAGAAAAAAGAGAGATCACAAAGAAAAAATATTGATAATACTAAGGTTAGAGAGACTATACAGAGATAGACACTCCTACACTATGAGTATAAGCCTAAATTGGCATAATTTATGGAAGGTAATTTGGCAGCACAAGTCAAAATTTTAAATGAATAAAAACATTTCACTTCTAATTATCCTGAAGTTATCTCAAGAGGGTGCACAGGTGTTCCTTGCATGATTGTTTGTGAGGACAAAATCTAGAAACAAATTTAAGGAGATGATGAATGGGCATCAACAGGGGATGGGTTAAATAAATTATGGTCCAGCCATATAATGCATGCATACAACCACTTAAAAATACGAAGCAGATCTTCATGTACTGACAATACTCATTTTAAAATATATTGCGGAACTTGTGCTCTACGTGTATATATGATATATATTTTAAACTGCTTGTGTGTGCATTGGAAAATGTAAAAAAGCATGCTCAAGAAATTAACAGAGGTCATTGTGCAGAATGGGAAGAGGTGGGAGTACAAAAGGAGGAAGATTTTACTCTTCTAGTGAAAAACTTCTCTACTAACTACTTTATATTTCAATGCTTATGCCTTACCTTTATATAAATTTTTTCAAAGTAAAAAGCTAGAAACATTTTACAGGAAATGAAGTGAATTATGATACAACCATAAAATGTAATACTAACCAACCATTAAAATTATCTCCTACAACTCTACTTACCGACAGAAAAGTGTTCAGGGTGTATTGCTAAATTTAAGAAGCAGTTTGAAAACAAAAAGAAAAAGGGTAACCCAGAAAAGCACTGGAGTCTCAAGGACACACTCCAGCTTGAGTTCTTTGTAACACAGATGCCCACAAGGTGCTTAGCACACCTGTCACCATGGTACCATCAATGTGATGCTCACTGCACACCTACACCATGCTCTGTGCTTGCATTGTTTATGGCTGATCCTCACAATAACCTTATTTAGCCCTGAATTTACAAACAAGGAGATTGAAGATTAGGGATGTTGTTTAACTAATGCACCCCTTATTCAAATCCAGATGTCTTTCAGAATCAGAAGGTTGTGGAGTAAATCAACAACTCCAAACAGAATGAGCCCAGCTGGCGTGGTTTGGTGGTTGAGCTTGGACCTATAAATCAGGAGGTCATGGTTTGTTTCCCAATCAGGGCCCATGCCCGGGTTTCAGGCTCACACAGGGTTTCCCCAGTGTGGGGTGTGCAGGAGGCAGCCAATCAATGATTCTCTTTCATCATTGATGTTTCTATCTCTCACTCATCCTTCCTCTCTGAAATCAATAAAAATACATTTTTAAAAAAAATAACAATGAATCACAGACACATTCATTGTACAACAGTGAATATGGAACTCATAATTCAGGGGGAAATTTTTACCCTATCATGGCACCTGAGCAGTGAGTGGAGTGGCTCTGGACCAGGTGTAAAATAGGAAATAAACACTGAAGGATCATTAGTCATCACATAGTTCACTGTCTTTCAAGCTGTAAGTTTATGGCCCAATAGTGGGCCCTATAGTCAATGTATTGGTCACAATCAGGATTCTCTGAAAATAGTGAACTGTATTAGAATGGAATACAGGGTGCAGCAAAAAAATAGGATTATAGTTATTCATTGAAAAATAATATAATAATTAATAAATAATAATAGAAGGATAAACTGTGCTTTGTGCACTCACAATTGTAAACCTACTTTGCCCCCCACCCTGTAGAGAAAATATTAGACACGATGCATATTGTGAAGGTTCATATATTTTTGTAAAACGTATTTCAGTTATATTTTTAGATACTAGAGATGTGTGCATTGATGGCAGCCAGAAAGTTTTGAAACCACTGATTCAATGTCAACTCCTTCCTTAATGATGACCCTAAGGTCTGCAGGGAGTAGATGGTTCCTTTAAGACCATAATGTCTTTGCCTGCACAACCTGACCCCGTCATGTGCCCACTTACCTTCTTTGTGTTTTAACATTCCCACCTTTCAAATGGGGCTCATGTTGTTGAGCTCCCCTTTCTGATGGGGCCGTTAGGGGAATGAAATCACCTTAAAGAGCTCTGAGAAGATAATGTGTGCACATACAGATGGTCCCGACTTGTGATGGTTCTACTTAATGATTTTTCTGCTTTAAGATGGTGCAAAAATGATATGTATTCATTAGAAACCATACTTTGAATTTTGATCTTCTCCCAGGCTGGCAAAATGCAGTATGGTACTCTTTCTCATGATGCTGGGCAGTGGCAATGAGCCACCGCTCGAAATCAGCCACACAATCACAAGAGTAAACAACCAATACTCTAGAGCAGTGATTTTCAGCCAGTGTGCTGCAGGAATTTTTAAACATGCAATACCTGACTGTTTAGTCAAGGGTACTGCATCTTTTCTGTTAAATTGTCAAATTAAAAAATGACAATAGCCAACACAACAAGGGCTGTCTGATGTGAATGCCCTGTCTTGAACCATAAATATATAGGTCATAAAATAAATTTGCATTTTACTGATCACGTTGAATAATAAGGTTGCATTAATTTCTGGTACCAGAAATCCTTGTATATGAGTATAGGCACCCTGTTTTTTAAAAAGTCACTTTGGAGCAAAAAGGATAGATAGTTACTATTGTTATACCTATTTTTCTTCATCAGATTGGCAAAATATATATTCACTAGAGGCCCAGTGCACAAAAATTTGTGTGCTCGGGAGGATCCCTCAGCCCAGCCTGTGCCCTCTCGCAGTCTGGGACCCTGTGGGGGATATCCACCTGCTGGCTTAGGCCCACTCCCCAGGGGATTGGGCCTAAGATGGCAGTCATATATCCTTCTGGCAGCCCGGGAGTCTTTGGGGGATGTCCACTTGCCAGCAGGAAGCAGACCTAAGCTACAGTCAGACATACTTAGCACTGCTGAGGAGGCAGGAGAAGCTCCCACCACCATCACTGAGGAGGCAGAAGAGGCTCCCACCACCACCACCATCAACCTGGCTTGTGGCTGAGCAGAGCTCTCCCTGTGGGAGTGCACTGACCACCAGGGGGCAGCTTCTGCACTGAGTGTCTGCCCCCTGGTGATCAGTGGGACCAGTCATTCCCAGTTGTTCTGCTGTTAGGGTCAATTTGCATATTATCCTTTTATTATATAGGATTGGTGTGTACAGAGTTTTAGTATGTGTGCCATGAGATACAAATGGTTGAAAATCTCTGCTGTACCATGTATTTATTGTGGTAGATGATTTGCCCAACTTAGGCTAATGTACAATTTCTGAGTGCATTTAAGGTAGGCTAGCTAACCTATGATGATTGGTATGTTAGGGGTATTAGAGGTATTTGGACTTAATGATATTTTCAATTTACAATGGGTTTATTAGGATGTATCCTAAGTTCAGGAACACCTGTATGTAGAAGTACCTTCCTTACGACTTACATGTTATCATCACAGGATGAACTGATGGGCACTAGCTGGACCCAAAGTCACTACCTTGGTGTCAGATGAACAAAGCAGCTTTCTGGCCATGGCAAGTGACAATTCTATGTTCATGTATGCTGATGGCCAACCAGAATATTTCTAAGTCATAAACAACCCACAGATAGGGAGAGAACATTTGGCATTGCATCAGCCATGCAATAATGTGAATAGTAGAAAAGCATCCAGCATCACTGTCCTTCAAACACCTAAAAGCACCCTTTCTAATTCCAATTCTTGCTCTCATTGTACCTATTTTACCTCAACATGTGTATTAACTTCATAACCAACTGGTCATTGTAAACCAAGTGAATGCTTTTTCCAATGCATTACTTCATTCAGTTTTGTGCTGAATGGAAACCGTTGCTTCTCTTTAGTCTACCAATGCACCACTTCATTAAGAATGATAAACATTTTTCTCTTCTCGGGAACATAAAAATGCCCTTCTCTTCTCCCGCTTAAGGTGCAGGCATTTCATTTCTCCCTGGACCTTACCTGTGATCACTTGTGCCCGACTCCTTTTGATTTGAGAAGATAGACCTGGTGAGGGCTCAGCTAGTGGTACTGCTGGTAAGAGCTACCTTGAAAATAGTGTGGCTAGATATTGCATATCTGAAGACAATGTGCTTTCACCCAAAACCTAAACAAAACTCAGATGCTAACCCAATATTGCTTGATTGTTGGGTTTTCATCGTCTGCTTTTTTACCATTATCAGCCCAGACATGTGTGGCCTGTGCATCGGCAGTGTAATATCCTTGGAGAGGCATAGAGAAATAATAATGTGAAAAATGCAATGCAACCTTCTTCATATAAGTTACCCATTTGTTCATTGTAACTGCTTTGGTTTGGAGGTGTCTCTCCTTTTCTTACCTTACTCTGGTCCCACTACGATTAGCCTGAGCTAAAATGTCCATTTTTAAAGCTATTTTAATTTTTGCTTAGACACTTACTCAAAGAACAACCTGAAAGCCTTGACCCTTTGATTTTTTAAAGAAGACTTTGCTGTATGTGGATCTGCAGGGCTGGTGCATATGGATTATGAGGTAGCTCTGATCTATTGAGCCTCTGAATTTGTATCTGATTGTTCTCTGCCATTTTTTGATATTCCCATGGGATCAAAGCTTTCTGCTCTCTGTTCCCATGAAAGGCATTTTAGATTTCTGCTCAGTGTCTGGTCTGAAGATGTATTTCCCTTTGGGGATCATGATGATTGTTGTGTCACATTATAGCTCTATTCCCAGTGCAGCCCACCGGCATTGACTAGTATTAGATCACTTCTTCTGCAATGAGGTAAAGGTCAGGGAGGATCAATCAACACTTGAAGAGCCAGGTTAGGTTCCCTTCTGTTCTAATTCACTTCCCTACTATTTGAAATAAGTCAAATAATTTATCAACTTAAAACCTAAACCAGATGACACTGCTATAGGTTTATTCAAGTCAATACAAGTTAAATAAGCAGTTACTGTGTGCCAAATGCATGCTAGAGGCAGAGGGTTTAAGGGTAATGTTCTCTATCCTCAAGGGTGGAAAAATATCTTGAGGAGATCAGCACATGCACAGATCTAGTACCTTTTATAGCGAGCTCTCTGTGTGCTAGATTCAGTGTTACCAGATTTCCACAATCTCTTTTAATTCTCAAAACAGGGTGAATCACGTTCTCTGAGGTCACTTAGCTTTTTGGTGGCTAAGCTGTGACTTGAGTCCAAGCTTGTTGATCCAAAGCTGATGCGCATTCCATTTCGCAATTCTTTCTTTCACTGCAGTATATGACATATTTTCTGGATTTATAGCAATGATTGTAAGATGTACAGTTTGTTCAATAACATTAGCAAATAGCATACATTTACCCTTCAATTACATTTTATTCCCAACTTCAATCTGAGTCTTGCTTCTGTTTTGTGAGTCTTCTGAATTATTCTTGACCAGTGGTCCCAAACTTTTGAGAGAAAGACTAGGTCAAGCGAAAGAGAGGGAAGGGAGGAACCAAACGCTTTAAATTCAATGGGACCATTAAAACGTCCTTTCATTTCCAGCACAACATTCCCATGTATTCAGCTAATATTGGTTGGAGAGTGAGAAGCAGAAAGGCAGGAAATGCATATTTTTAGCAACTTTCTTTCTCCAGGGAAATATGTAGCTCCCTCGTCCAGGAGCTGAGCAGACATGCTGAGACAGATGTTCCCTGGTCTAAAGTTGCCTTCTCAAAGACCAGGCAGGTGTCCTGCACCTGAGCGCCTAACTGCTGTCATGCCAGACGAAGGCAGGTCTGAAATCCTGCCTGGAGGCCAGAGTGGGTCCCCTGGGCCCACAGCTAGGCTTTCTGTCCAACACAGACCTTGTTGTCAGTAACAGGCCCACACTCGACAAGTCTCTGCTGGGCTTCCATTTGACAAGATATCCAGGCACAGGGCACGAGACACTACACGTTAAAGTTCCTGCGTCTGGAGGAGGTCCCAGGCCATGGCTTCCTCCAGTATTGGGAGAAGGAGGCTTTCAGCCATGCTTTCTGCTCACCCAGAGTCCTAGGAAGTCAGGATTAAGTCAGGATTTGACCCCTGGAGCCCTGGTCTGTCCTGCTCTCCTATGACACTCATCTTCCACCCGTTTCTCTGCCATGGCGTGTTTTGTGTCCTGGAAAGGAGTGTGTGTGTGAGGGGGTGTCCTAGAACAGGACACTTCAAACTCATGAAGGGCCCACGTATTCCATAAACAGTCCCAGCTCAGGTCCTCTGAACCAGCAGGGTTCTTAGCTGGCAAGGAACAGAAACTGTGTCAGCTAATTTAAGGATGTTATTAGGATTAAAGTGGGTTGGCTAGAAGAATATAGGAGGTACAGAATTGAAGGGAGGGCGAGAAAAACATGAGAAAGTACAGGCATGGCTCCAGGTATAAAGCTGGTTCCCGCTGCTTTATAGCTCTTGGCTTTTGTTGTTGCCATTGTTACAATTAGAAGGCAGCCAATTTCTCCATAATAACTGCTTTCTTTATCAAGCGTTCATTTTAGAATGAGAACATGGATTGTAAAGTACTGCCTCCATTTAAATGTCTTGCCTTTGATAACAACACTGTGCTTATCTTAGAAAATACCTTTATGTCAGGAAATGCTGAAATATTAAGCGTATACAACATTCCTTAAGATGGTTTGAAAATAAAAAATAATTATTATGTTATTAGAGAGAATGAAAATGATAAATCAAATGTAACAACATTTCAAGCTTAATGAATCTTCTTGAAACTTCCCTGTAAGTTTGCAATTATTTTGAAATAAAAGCTTTAAAAAAAGAATTTTAAAAAATCGTGCTCTCCAGAATTTTCACCCGAGATCAGTATAATTCAAATCTCTGGGGGCGAAACCCTGGCACTGGGAGATTTCATAGCATCTGGGCATCCAGGCTTGAGAATCAGGCTCTAAGACTCCAAGGCCTGCCCCAGTTAACAACTGAGTCGGAGCCTCCAAATTAATAACAGCCATTACTTAAACCATATATTGACGTCTTAATTGTTCATATTTACGGTTTTCATGACACATATAATAGAAAGTTTTTAAAAAGAAAAGAATAAGTTATTATAACATATGCAATGAGAATTTTTTTTCTGCTATGTATTTTTTATATTTTTTATTGATTTTACAGAGGAAGGGAGAGGGAGAGAGAAATAGAAACATCAATGATGAAAGAGAATCATTGATTGGCTGTGCCTGTACGCCCTACACTGGGGATGGAGCCCACAACCTTGGCATGTGCCCTGATGGGAATCAAACCGTGACCCCCTGGTTCAGAGGTCAATGCTCAAGCACTGAGCCACACCAGCCAAGCTGCCATGTGTTTTTTAATGTACGTCTTTACTTCTTAGATAGTATGATACATAGATAGTATGATACTTCAGCGCTGCTATTTTCATTTTTCATTGAAAATGTCTTCCGGGTAGTCATTTTTGATATGTAGCAGGTGGATGTGCTGTGATTGACTTAACTATTCCCCTACTCTTGCACATTTACGTTGTCTTGAATTTTTATTTTTTTATCTTATTTTTTGAATTACAAGTGTGCTGCAAGGGATAAATTTGTTCCTAGCAGTGTTTCCATATTTTAAGCCCTTTACACAAGTAAGATTATTGGGTCAAGATATGTACATTCTCACAGCCCTCAAGACATACTGCCAAATTACTTTGCAAAGGAGCTTTAACAATTTATGCTGCGACCAGCGAGAGATGCTAATTTTGCAGTATTTGACATTGTAATTTTTTTGTGCTTTACCTCTACAACAGCTTTATTGACCTCTAATTGAATACAATCCAAATAACAAGCAGATTCCTCACTCCCAAATTTCCCCTTTGTTCCTTCACAGTCCCTTCCACTACCCCTTCCCAGGCAACCACGGTTGTGCAGTCACTCCACGTGAGCTGGCATTGCCTAGATTTTAATATAAATGGAATTATACCCATATGTGTCTTTTTTATCTGGCTTCTTTCATTCAGCATCATTATTTTGAGGTTTATTCATGCTGTAGCATGTATCATAGTTCATTCCTTTTTATCATGCATAGTATTCCATTGTGTGGATATACAGCAGGTCCTTGACTAATGCCGTTTTGTTCAATGTTGTTTCCTTATTAACTTTGATGAGACGCCATAGGAACCTAATTCTTACTTAGGTCTATGGTAAAACTGGCTTTGTGATGTCATTTTGCTTAAAGTCACAGAATCTATTGATGACATTAAGTGAGGACTTGCTGTCCCACAAGTTGTTATCAGGTCACCTGTTGAGAGACATCTAGGCTGTTTCCAAGTTTTGGCTATTACCAATCAGCTGCTATAAACATCTACATACAATTACGTGTATGGGCATATGCTTTCATTTCTCTGGGGAAAATACCTAGGACTGGGGTGGCTGGGTCACAGCAAAGGTTTCTGTTTAACTTCAGTCTTTTAAATTTTAGTCATTCTTATAGTCATAGTAAATTATAGTTTCATTTCGTATCTTCCTATTGATCAATGTTTCCACGTTCCTATTTGTCATCCACATTTTTGGTGTGTCTTTGGTGACATGCCTATTGAAAGCTTTTGTCCATTTTTACAGGTTTTTTTAAATTGAGTTTTGAGAGTTTTTTATGTATGTTGGGAAGCTCTTTTAGCTATATCATTTGTAAATATTTTCTTCCAGTCAATGGCTCATTTTTTTATTCACTTGAGTGTCTTTCAAAGAGCAAATGTTCTTAATTTTTATCAAAACCAATGTTTCCATTTTTTAAAAATGAATTATGCTTCTGGTATCATACCTAAGATCTCTTTTCCCAACACAAGGTCACAAAGATTTCTTCCTCTTTTATTCTAAAAGTGTAATAGTTTTAGGTTTTACATTTAGAGCTATGCTCTATTTTATGCTATTTTTTAAAAATATGTTGCAGCCCTAGCTGGTATGGTTCAGTGGATAGAGTGTCAACTTGCGGAATGAAGGGTCCTAGGTTCAATTCTGGTCAAGGGCATATGTCTGGGTTGCTGGCTCGATCCCCAGTAGGGGGGTTTGCAAAAGACAGCCAGCCTATCAATGAGTCTCCCTCATCATTGATGTTTTTATCACTCTCTCCCTCTCCTTCTCCCTCTCCCTCTCCCTTTCTCTTTGAAATCAATAAAAATATATTTAAAAAAATAAAAATATGTTGCAAAATATGGAACAAGTTTAGAATTTACATATAGATATCCAGTTGTTTCAGCACCATTTGTTGAAGACTAATTTTTCTCCACTGAATTGCCATTGCACCTTTTTTATTTTGAAAATCAATTGCACAATTTGTGTGAATCGATTTTTAGACTACATTCTATTCCATTGATTTATGTATCTATTCTTCCACTAACACCACAGTGTCTTGATCACTGGGGCTTCCTAGTGACTCTTGAAATCCTTCAACTTTGATCTTGTTTTTCAAAGCTGTTTAGACTATTCTAGTTCCTTTGCACTTCCATATGAATTTTGGAAACAACCTGTCAATTGCATTTTTTTTCATGGAAAAAAAAAAGTCTTCTTGGATTTTACTTTGGATTACAGTGAATCTATAGATCAGTGTGGAAAGCACTGACAAAGTACCAATTGTGATGGTAATTTTCTGTGAACTTGCCTAGGCTGTGGTGCCCAGCAGTTTGGTCAAACATCAGTCTGGGTGTTGCTGTGAAGGCATTTTTAGATGTGATGGATATTTGAAACAGTTGACTTTGAGTAAAACAGATCACCCTCCATAGTGTGGATGAGCCTCATCCAATTGGTTGAAGAAAAAAGACTGAGGTTCCATGTGAAGGAAGGAATTCTGCCTCAGATTGCCTTCTGACTGCCCAGCGTCCTTAACAGGATAACAAGGAGATATTACTCATCTTTGTGGAGCTTACAATGTAGTGGGGAGTCATAGCAATAACTGATTAAATAATTATAAGTGAGTAAAGTGTCCTGAGGGAGAAGTTTAAAGTTCTATAGCACTTAATAGAAGGAGGGCTCATTTTATTTGAGAGGTTGAGGGAAGACTCTCCAGGGAAGTTAGTTGTGTTTAATCCAAGACGTGAAAAATGAGCAGTGTTTGACAAGTGAAAAGTGCTAGCTAGTAGGGAGGGGATGGGCAATAAAGGGTCGTGGACATTAAATTTTAGGAAAGCTGTGAGGCCAATCGTACTTAGCTGTAGATGACTGATTTGAAAGTTGGGTGCCAGTGGACATGTCTATGATTTATTTTTCTAGAATGGTCTTCCCTAAGTTTGCTTCTGTGATTATTATTGATCATCCCTGATGGGTGATAAGCTTTTTATGTCTGTTGGCTAATGGCTGCCCAGTAGAATCACCTGGGGCAGGAGGAGTTTACTAATTATCTGGTGCTTTAAAGCACCCAAGACCAACTAGATTGGAATTGTTGCACATGGTATCTTGTCATTATTATTTTTAGAAAAGTCTCCAGCCCCCAAGTGATTCTAATGTGTACTTAGCATTGAGAGCCACTGCTAAGGAACCCTGGGAGATGTTGCTGCACGGGGTTTGGTCTTAGGATAGTAGATCTGAGGTCTCAAGGTGAGGGTGCCAAATTAGGGCACAAGCTCTTACTTCCCTGAACTCCGTGCTCTTTAGGAAAGTACTGCCAGGCATTCCTGCTTCCAGCAAGTCTGAGGAATTGAATTTTTGAACAGGTTCTTGAACTTCTTTTTGTGAAATGTTTGCTAATCTCAGGAATATGGTTTTTATATTCTTGCCTAGTTCATTTACAGGAACCCGAACCACCTATCTTCCCTTGCCTCCCTGCAGAGGCCTTGTTGTTCTCTAGTGGTGGGGCAGTGGGTGGTGCATCCTCAGCTTCTCTCTTACTGATCACTTTCGCCGTGGTTCCCAACGTTAGAAGAGTGTGCTATCCGCAGTGATCTACAATCTTTCATGCAACTTGTTCTTTTTGCTTTATTCTTTCAACTATATCATTCTCATTGTGTCAAGGATCAAGAATAAACTGCCCAGACATAAAGCTGGAAACTGTCAAAGCAGAAGTACCCAGTCTTGTTCGAAGAAGCATTTCTAGACTGAGTCAAAGGTTCACTTCTGTGTACTGAAGAGTGAGTGCCTGGCTCCTGCGAATTGAAGGCAGTACCTGTCTGCCTGGGGACACTGTTCAAATCAGATTCCTAGTAGGCTGCCTGAGTATCTTGGAACACCTGAGGTGGGTAAACAGGGAGGCCCTCACTGTCCCCTTCATATTAATGAAGATGGCAATGGGCCTTCTATTTGACTAGATACTCATATTGTCTCTTCTTAACATGTTCTACCCTACCCTGGCCCAATCTTTTCTAACGTGTAATACTGCAAATAGACCTTTCAGTTCTGTAGATTATTTGACTTTGAAGGCAGTGAGTTCCTGGGAGGTCTGGATCTCACATTTCGTGTTGGTCTCTTGCATCAAGGAGGGTGCGTCTCTGCACAGCACACTCGGTATTTAGGTCAGTGGCAAAACATACACTGGGTCATTAATTAATTAAATATGATGTTAAAGTCAGGGATGGGCCCAACCCTTTGAGTGTTTAGAAAGACTTCAAGGTGGGGGTAAGCCAAGTTCTGACATGTTCAGGGCCAAGTCAGGCTGAGTGAGTCACAAGGGAACCCAAATGTGTTCTTCCAGACCACTGAGGTCTATTCAGCTCGTTTCCCCACAAGCACCTCAATGCAAAACCCCTCAAGCATGATCCCTTTTCTAAGACAGCCCGTCTTCACATGCCACTGTGGGATGTGGCTCCTAGTTGCTCACTCAGTCCTGTTTTATTGCTGGGAGAGGCAAAGTCAGCCAGTGGGCAGCCTTGAAACAGGACCAGTAGCCATGGCCCAGTGAACACCAGAGAGCAGGCAGATGGGGTGTGAAGTATGTTCAGACTCTGGGTGCAGACTCCTCGTGACACCCAGTCATGCTTCTCCGTAGAGAGAATAGGGGTCACACGGTAAGTTGATTTTGAATTCTCAAAGTTGATTGGATAATTGAGGGTATGTCTTCCTTTTGCAGCATGGTTATATTCTGGTGATATTTTGTTCACTTTGCCTAAACTCAACTGAGTTGTTTTTTATACACACTTTCCCCAATGGGGCCTCAATTCCAGGCCTCTTAAAGCTGGTTTTATACACCAGACTTGCCATAAAACCTGAGAATGCTGTTTCTGAGAAAGTAATTATCTCTAATTTAGACACATCATTCTGCTTTCTAAGGACATGATTCTGAAAATGATTATTCCCACTGACTATTTTTCTTCTCTAAGTTAGAATAAACAATCTCTGTTTCCATCAGGCTAGCTCACTTTCTTGTTTGCCCTCTCCACACCTATCCTCTGCCCTGCCCTGTGCAGAGTGTCCTCATGGTACTGCCAACCCACAGTGAGTGTGAAGGAAGAAGAGACTCTAAACTATATTCCATAACCTGTGTCTTAGTTGCTTCAAGCATCAAGGAAGGGACATTTTGACTAGTTTTCTCTTTTCTTTGGCACCAGCAATGCAGCTTTCTCCAAGACAAATGATCTGAGTTTTCTGGGGTTCTTTTTCCTTCTGTATAGAATAAAGGAAGAGCACCTGGCCAGCATGTCTCAGTGGTTGAGCATCAACCTGTGAACCAGGTTGAGCATCAATTCCTGGTCAGGGCACATGCGGGGTTGCAGGATCAAGCTCCAGTGTGGGGCATGCAGGAGGCAGCCAATCAATGATTCTCCCTCATCCTTGATGTGTCTATCTTTCTCTCTCCCTCTTCTTCCTTCTGCTCTGAAATCAATAAAAATATCTGCTCTAAAAAAAGAGTAATATGCAAATTAACCATCACTCTGAGACACCTAAGCCACACCCACAGCCAAGCCTCACCCCCAATCAATCAGAGCGGCTGTATGCAAATTAACCCAGCCAAGATGGAGGCCAGCAACCATGGAGCTAGAGCAAACAGGAGGCTTCCATTGCAATTGCCTGCCTAGGCCGGTTGGGCCTCTGCTCAAGGCAACAATGTTTCAATTATAGAAGCCACAGAGCTGAAGCAAACAGGAGGCTTCGTTGCCTGCCTAGGCCTCCACTCTAGGCAATAAATTTTCAATTATAGAAGATAAATAAACCCCAGAAACCTGATTCCAGCCAGCCTCGCTGGGACCTTGGGTCAATGGGAGCTGTAGGCAGCCTGAAAATGGCCCTCAGCCCCTTACTCAGGCTTGCCACACCCCCATGGGTGAGAGTCCACACTGGGGGGGCTTGGCCAGCCTGCAAACAGCCATCAGCGCCTCACCCAGGCTGGCCAGGCACACCAGCAGGAGGACATCCCCTGAAGGGTCCCAGACTGTAAGAGGGCACAGGCCGGGCTGAGGGACCCCTCCAAGTGAACAAGTTTTTGTGCACTGGGCCCCTAGTATAAAAAATAAAGGGACTATACTAGAGATTTTCTAAGGTCCCTCTAATTTGGGACCCGAGAAATGGCTTTTTAGTTAAAAAAAATTACTGTCATCCTGGTGACAAGTGTGCCTGGAACGAAGTTGCGGATCAGGAACCAAAGTCATCATGTAAACAACCAGTGGGACCACCCTTAACCACATCAGCTCTGGTTAGCTGCGAAAGTTGTAAATGGTTCATGTTGATCAACTGCAATGCACATCAAAGTGCTTTCAAACTGAATTTATACAAGAATCGGCAGTTTCTATGGGGAGTGTAGCAAAGGATCCTACAGAAACCATTTCTCAGCCTCTGGATTTTAGGTCTCTAGTCAGCTTAAAATTGACTTACATAGATATCCCCTTCTCCCATGCAATTCTAGCAATTGCAATGGAATTAAAAATAGCAAGACAATAGTAATTTTCTAATGGGAAAAAACATAAAACTAAAATTAGCTGAAGAGAGTAATGACAGAGAATGAAGTCTCTATTAGAAAGTCATTTTGGAAATCTGCACTGATTGCGTAACACCAAATTTAAATTAGACATTTTTATATTTAGAGAAGTATCAGCACCTGTTTTCCTGTAGACACAGTGGTGAATACTCCAGGCCAAAGTCACGATGCTTCATATTCATGCCCTGGTCCTGTTTCAAGTTGCTATGTGAGGTTAGAAAAATGGCTCAATAGCTAAGGTTAAATCTCCCAATTATCTTTTGGATTAATAACAGATGCTCAAAGAGCTCTCAATATTCCACCCCTAATAGGCAAGTTAAAGTCACTTATTAAAAACACTTGTGAAAGCACTTTGCATGTTTCAAATCAAATCTACCATAATGTGGCCAAGGCACCACATCTGGTTGTTGATACCTGGGGTGCCTTGGGTCTCGTTTGTACATAAGATCTTACATGTGTTGGGAAAGAGACATACAGTGCTTTTCTGACGTGAAGGCTCCTTTTAAGCCCCCAACTGGGCTACTGTATAAGTCTACGTTTTCAAAATCAGATTTTCTAAAAGCACAGTCTACCTGAGGTACTGTGCCCATTGAACACATAGAATTATTCAGAAAGGTTAGTGATAACAACTATCTTCATTGAAGCATGTATCACTTTAGAGCAGCGGTTCTCAACCTGTGGGTCGCGACTCCTTTGAGGGTTGAACGACTCTTTCACAGGGGTTGCCTAAGACCACCCTGTATATCAGATATTTACATTACAATACATAACAGTAGCAACATTACAGTTATGAAGTAGCAATGAAAATAATTTTATGGTTGGGTCACAACATGAGGAACTGTATTTAAAGGGCCAGAAGGTTGAGAACCACTGCTTTAGAGAATGTACTTGTGTCATTGATCCAGAACGTAAGAGAAAACCTTCAACTTTGGGAAATATTTACACTTTCCTGGAAATCTCAAAATACAGGGTGTGAAAGAATAATCAGAAATCACAAACCAGCTAGATTTTTCAAAGTCCCTTTCAAATGTCTACCATTTTACTATGAAAATTACAATAAATTCATTGTATAGATGAAAATGACATCTATGCTATTCAAACATTTGTTTCCTGTTGCTGAAGAAACCATCAAGGGAAAATGCTTTCTATTGTATCATCATCAACGTAATTCACTCCAAGAAGAGAACAAGATTTAGAAATTGTTAGTGGGGTGATACACACACAACACACACACACAGATAATCTTTTTATATTTCCTGATTTAACAAAGAAATTTTCTGGGAAAACTGCAGACCTCTTTGAAAAGTCTGGGATTCTTTCTTTCTTGGACCTTCTGTAGCACTCACTGTCTACAAGAATCATGTGGAACGAGGAAATTGTCTTGTATCTTTTCATGCGTGTACTTCTTGTCCTTCAACTAGAATGTGAGCTTCTGGAAGAAAGCTCCCTATGGCACTAAATGCAATGCCTTGTACATAACCCGGGTGCCCGAATCATTGATCGGCATGTGCATTTGCACAGAAGAGCCTGGAGAAATACACTTAAAACCTTTATTCCTTGATTTACAAAATGTACAATATTTACAAAATTTAGGCATTTATCCCATATTGACATGAATGCTGTGGGGAGTCTAAAAATAAATACATGGCACATATGTTCATATACACATCATGGCTGTTTGCACTTCAAGCCATCATAGTGGGGACTTAACGGAAGGTTTAATGGGGTAGAAAAGTCAGATGGATGATCAGTCCTGGGCCTTCCCTAGAAAAGGCCCTTCTGTGGCTCCTTGAGGCTGGGGGTGGCAAGCAAATCACTTTATTGCGAGACAAAGACACCAGCCATTCTGACAGGCATACAAAGTGCACACAGCCACATCTGTTTGGAGTTTGCAGTGACCCCATGGGTGGCAGATGACGTCATTGTGGACCTGGGTCTGCACACCAGCCAGGGGGCTTTGGAGCTCTCGTTTTCTCATTAAGAACCAACCTTTGGACTTTGACTCCTATTGAAATCTCATGCAGTACTTGAAAGGTGTCAGTGGAGAGTGACCATGCACAAAATGTATATGCAGATATGTACAACATCCAATATCCGTTGTCTTAGAGCATCTTTATATGTAGGATCAATCTGTCTCCTCTTTCAGCAAGTGGAATGAATGAGGAAACCATCCCTTCACCCCCCCAAAGATAAAACATCTGGGAACACATGCAAATGGCACCCTGCAGAGGCAGGACTGGACAATTCCCAGGAAGTCAGGCCTGCAAGTTTTCCTAAGGGTGGTAATTCCACCCTCCCTTCCTCTTCAACCCCTCCTCATCCTGTATGTTCTAAACCAGAAGGAAAAGTCTTCATGTTATTGAGCTTCTTAGAATCACAGTACCTTCATGTCTAAAGTGTAAGTACTAGTAATTTTCCCTACATGGTTCTTGTAGGAATTATATGATCTAATTTATGTAAAGTGCTTAGCATAGTGCCTGGCACATAAGAGGTGCTTAATAAATGTCTTGCTCCCTCTCCCTCTAATCCCCTACCCCAATTATAAGCAACTTATTGATAAACCTGCCAAACTCTGATTTAAGGCCATTTGATGCAATTTAGATTGTTATGTATCAGAGTTAACCACCGTCAGTTTGTATTGGTCCCTGAGGAGATCTCGTTTATGAGCCAGAGACATTTTCCTATGTGGAGCAGATGGACCCTGACAACTTTATTCGCAATGGCTCCTCCGAATTTCATACAAATACGCCCCACTACCCTGCAGAGAAATGCATACCAGCGATGGTCACCACCCAAATACTTCTGGGACCACAACACTGAGGAAACCAGGAACAAACACACAATCTCAAAGCCAACACGTTACTCTTGGTCACAACATAAGTAGCTTTTTTCAACACTGGTGCAAGTATTATAGATAATGTTCAACACATATATTACAAGCTCTACCACTGTTGAAAAATAGGTATTCTGATTTGATCATTCTGTTCAGAATAAAGAATCTTTTACAATATACTTTAGTTTCTAGTTATGCCATACAAAAATAAATATTGTATAAATGATTTACAAGGAAGAAGAAAAAATTGTCATTTGGGGTGCCAAAAATATAGGAAGGATGGTGAAGTTTTTAATATCTACCTCAAAAGCAATCAGCTAAAAAAAAAATAAAAACTTCCCACTAGGTCTCCTTACTAGTCTCACTACCATCCCACCGGTTCACCTACTTCTCATCCCAGGATATGATGTCTTCTTTCCCTATGAATCTCCAGACAATTCAATGTAAAACCTTCCCCCCAAAGTCATTGGGGATTTGAAAGAGGAAGAACGGGGAGAGCTCTTGGAAAGCATGACTTGCTGATGGAGTAAGATCTGGCTGAGCCACTCACTGGATCCTCACAATGAACGAGGACCAACCTCCAGACATTCTCCTTCCTTCCATTTTAAAGTCCGCTCTCGGCCTAAATTAGCTGTGTCTGACTAGAACCCCATGCCTGGAGAGAATACCCCATCCTGCTGTGGGACACCCATCGGTCCAGGAAGAACCAGAATCACGTGGAGCATAACAAGGTGCTAAGTCAAGCCCATCTCCCCAGTGATACGAAGGAATGAATGCCTACTTTACAGATGCAAACTCCATTAAATAGGAAAAATCCTTTTCTAGCCCTCCTCCCCACAGAGCAAACTTTTATGATTGCCTTTTTATCTCCCACACAGAGCAGAGGGAATATGATTCCCACCATTGGGAGAAGAATGTTGGAAACATTAAATTGGACAAATTGGTCACTTCTTTTCTAGGGTCTCAGTGGGAATCTCCCAGGAAACAGTCCATTCATTTTGCAATTAAAATTTTAAAATTCTAGAGCTGTAAGTGAACTCATGGTTACACTTAAACCAATAGTCCTTTAACTTTCTCCTGAAAAAATGCACAACTACTCACGTTGCCTAACATCTCAGAGGGGCCCAGGATCTCCTGTGGCTCATGCATGTCTTCCAAATTAAGAGCCAGAACTCAATAAATGCAGAACTATTTCTTGGGGTGAAAACAAAGGCTTGTGGCATAGAACTCAGTCTATTTTAGGGGCAGGCTGGCTTTGATAAGGTCTTGGACTGAAGCAATGCTTGTTTCTCATGGGAAGTGGAGATGCTTGACTAGGAAGACATCCTTGCGTGCTGTGGTTTCACGTGTGTACTGTTGCCAGGCCAGTGACTCATGCATGACTGCAGGCCGTCGAGATACCCACGGGTTGCCACCACACATCGTGCCTTTGAGCTGCTATAAGGTGAGTCCCAGCCACATCCACAAGCAGGACACTATCACTGACACGCAGTGTGGTTGCCCATTTGTCTGGTTTATGGGTGACATTGTGGCAAAGGTGGCATCAGTTTCATTTCGGGGGAGCGGCAAGTTACAGATATTTCCTTCACAACAGGAAGTGCAGACCTGGAAAGAAGATAAAGAAGGGTAATGAGAAGCTGGCAGGTCTTGGAAGGAGGCAGGGATTCTTGAAGGGACTATCTCTTTCACGATGAGACTCAGATGGGAATGATCCTGCTCTACAAAGGAGACAGCAGCCTGCATCGCAGGGGCTGCGATGAGATGTCATCTGGAAGCAGTGTGGTCAAAAGGAAAGGCCCCAACGAAGCTTCAAGGGATGTGGGTTCTGCTTTGGACATCACACCCTGTGGTTATTCCAGGTTTACACGTTTCCTAGATCCTGGCTATTCCATCTCTGAAGTGGGGATTATAAATAGTACTTATCCTGCCTTTTCCAGAGGCTTCTCTGACCACTTGCAGAAACTGATGAGGGCAACTTCCACTTGCCAAGTTTTCACAGGGAAAGTGAAGGGGCAACAACCCAGATAATTTTAACTTAAATATTCACTTTCATTGGAATTGTCTGCATCATTCTCTCCATTCGGTAGGTGAGTTAAGGTTTGAAAGGTTTTCATTTATGCAATTAATTCTTCATACAGCTTTCCTTGTGGCTTATGAGACAGAAGTAAACCCAAAGAATTATTGACAGAAGTTACTTCAGGCCATAGCTACGCTAAGTACGCACCAGAAGCTTCAGCATCAACTGGGAGCTCATTACAGATGCAGAACCTCAAGCTAGCCCTGAATTGAGCAAATGAGAATCTGCATTTTAACGAGATTTGCAAGTGGTCCGCCTTCACAGTAATGCCTGAAGGCTCTGTGATGGGTAATATTCTGTCACTTTCTGCAGAGATTTCAGCCTGCTCACCGCTGATATGGCTGGGAAGACATTTTAAAGTCGAGAAGAGAAACAGGTTAGAAGTGAGTTGAGATTCTGTCTCTATGGATCACTAGCTGTGTGGCCTGAGCACATGATATCATTTCTCTGACCTATAACATCCTCCTCAGTGAAGTAACCACAATGATGCCTGAGAACCAGGTCCAGCCTCCTAGGGGGTCAGGTTAAACCCTTGGGTTTACCTTCACATTGCAAACCAGGAGCTTGTAGCAGATTATACTTTAAAATTTAATTCTTAGTGTTTGACAAGTCTTAAGAGAAAGAAGCCCCAGGAACAGTATCATTGCTGGCTATCAGAATGGGCACTGCTCCCAACCCCCAGGAAAGCAGCCTGAGGTGAAAAAATAAAGGCCAAGGCCTGACATACAAGCTCATATGGGCAGCCAGCTCTGAACCATCAGCCAGGGCGTCAGGGTCATTCTCCACCCCAACCGCGAGCCAGGTTGCCTTCCTCTGATTCGTTATATTCTCTTTCAAGGCTGCCCTCAAAGCTGGTTTGAAACTGGGTCCTTTGGTACAGGCACCAGATGGAGTTTCAGAGGAGCAACTCCACAAGGAAAAGGTTCTCTCACTCCCTACTGAGATGACTCAGGAGCCAACGCATACCTTCCCCAAATCAGCATCGTACAAGCGTACAAGCGGCATGGTCCCCCTTCACAGAAAGCTATCAAAGCTCAACTGCCTTAGCCACCCACAGCTGATGAGTTGCTGCTGCGCCTGCCGTGCTTTGCCGTGGGGGTATAATTGGTACCTTGTTCCCTTTCCTTCTGGCAGTTTTATTTCTTCTGAGTGAAGAAAGGGCTCGTGATAATTTTCAATACCCTCTTGGTGTTGTGTTTACATCACTTATTCTACACCCTGGTTGAAGTCTTTATTCTTTTAGAGAAAACAGGAGAGGAAGCATCTTCTAATGCTATAGGGACAGTCAAAAGCCAGCCTCCGTGGGAAGTGAGCCTTTGCTCCTGAGCACTGGCGGACACCTGAAGAGGAGAAAGGCTGACTATGCTGTACCGGCACGTGCTTTGTTGCCAGACCTTGTGGCCTTCATGCTCGGAGTCTCTGCAGCCAGTGGACAAGCACTCTTCCAGCGGAACGCAGCGTTTGGTGACAGAGATGCTGTTCCCCGTGACTTCCATTGTGTGCTGAGTGTAGCAGTATCTGGTCTCTGTCAACAACAAAAGCTACATTTCAATTGACATAGAAAATGTTAGCCCAACCTGCCTGAGAGGGAAACAACAGGAGTGTCCGCCCTGTAAGTGCTAAAAGGATCTAACAGCACATGGGATGTGCACTGTGTTGGGTGTACGTCCTTGGAGATCCACTGAGCCCTGCTGGGAGGAGAAGGTCTCTGCCCATCGCAATCCCCATGAGTGAAGATTTAAACTAGTGACATTCCTCCATGCCTTTCAACAAACTACCCTGGATTGATTTTTAGTTTCCGGGAAGGAGAGGTTTGGAGGGATGTCTGAGGATGTGAGAGTCAGCAATTTTCAGGGAGGTGAAGGGGTAAAAACGTTCAAAGAACATGGGGTTAGAAGACAAAAAGTCAGGTAAGTAACAGGTCTTCAAGGAGAGAAAAGACTATAGCAGAGGCTGGTGTGTGTGTGTGTGTGCATGTGTGTGTAACAGCTCTTCCCTAGCAAGGACAGAAAGATGAAAAATAGATTCATTGTATCTCGAGAAATGACTTTTATCCAAAAGAAAGAAGGTCTTTCCCAGGAGCACTGCTGGGTCTTAGAATTCATTGCAGAAGACAACTGACCCACCAAGGAAGATGCTCCAAAACTGAGGAGCAGTGTCTCTCCCCAGCAGATCTCCTGTCTATCCAGGATGGCAGGCAAAGAAAGACCACAATGTGAGTTTCAACAGGTCTGTTCAGGTCTTAAAAATCTGAAAACTTGAGATTTCTCCCAAAATTCCATGGAGAAGTTTTGTTTTGTTTTGTTTTTAGTTTGTAATTTAAAGTCTAAAGAAAAATAGCTTTGCCAGTGTAATTCTTTAAGTCCTCCAGGCGATGCTCAGCTTTCTAAGCCTGGGATTTAGCTAAATGTTCCCGTTCCATTTTCAGGTTGAAAAAGAAAATGAATAATTCTCAAGAAATGTCACTGAGCTGTTTTTCAACCATATCTTGGACCTAACTTTGCATACTTTAACCGTTTTAGATATTTAGTGGCTAATATGGAATTATGACCTTCTATGATGTTATTTATTAGGCAATAAAAATCCCCACACCAGATTCTGTCATAATCTTGGCAGCCTTTAACCAAAATACTCGTGTCCACAGAAGAAAGCTGAATAATTTTAGACTCTGAGAATGAGCTCACACAGACCACACTGTCACAGCCTGGGAGTCATGAATTCAGGGGTTTGAATAATCGTCCTTGATGCCTGCACCTGCCAGGAGCCTGAGTGGCCTCCGATGAATCTTGCTAAGGGCAGCGACTTCTGCAATGGCTACACTCTTGGTCCGTCTCAGTGTCCATGACTGAGACTGTGTCCAGGCCTTCCTCCAAGTGCTGTCCGCACACCGCACCTTGACCAGCTGAAATCAGGTCACCAGGCAGACCTTACTTTGCTCAGGTTCCTAGAGGGTGGGGTGAGTAAGGTCACCTTATGAGCTATTAAGAAAAAGTGAAAGCCCATAATATTTTTAAATTGAAATGACTGTTTTCCTGATGAAGAGGAGGTGGCAGTTGTCCCCTGATTATTTTTAAGCTTCTGACAGATTTTAATATATGGAGGCCCGTGAGCTGAGAGATTTACCAGCTCTTCCAAAAAGGTATCAGACTTGGTATCAGACTTGGTCATTTATGGCTCCATAGGTAAACCTTCCCCACCCTCACCCCAACTTCAGATGTTCAAGAAAGCCATAAAAAAGGAATGTTCTTAATTCTGCCTCCTCTTCATGCAGACCGCCAGCAGCAGCTGCCAGAGGTTTTATTACTCCAAATGTAAATCTGAGCAGATAAGATCATCCCCTTATGGAATAAGTAAATCATCAAATGGTCTCAGTTCTGGAAACTTTATTTGTCCTCCAAACAGTGAATTATCTTGTTTTAACTAAACATGACAATAATAACTGGTGAACCTGATATAACAATCTTTTGTTCATACATTTACACCCATACAAATTCTATTTTAATTTCTTAATTGGAATCTTATTCCACCGAATGAAATTAGAAACAACTGATGAAGCTTTCTTCTTCTTTTTTTTTTTTTCTTTTTTCAGGAAAATATGCAGAAGCCCAGTTCTTAATAAGCCAATTCCTGACATTCTGGAGGGGGAGGGGTGGTAGAGAAGGATGAGCAGTGAGGAAGGTGGATAAGAAATTTTTCTCACACTTCACCAAGTCCAATCCATGACACAAAGATATGTTGAGGACACCCCATTACTTCCAGCAGTAGACTTCAGATCTGAGGCATCAATCCCTTAAAAATATCCATTCTACTTCTTATCTCACAAAACCCCTAGGTAAGCTATAAAATGTTAAAAAGGTTCCATGGTTAAATAAATTTGGGAAATGCTCAAATAGAGCCAAACAGATTTCTTTCGTGCACAACTTATGAGAGCCTTGAATTTGTACTTGCTCTTCTAGGGGGATGGGAGCAGGACAGGCAGAATTTCCCAACCAGAACCAGGAGGACCACATGGGGCTTATCTCTAGAATGTAGAGTTGATGAAAACCGAGTTTCAGCCACAGAGCATTGCTCTCCATGCATTTTGAATAATCCCTGGGTTAGTAATGAGGTTATATGAGAATCAAGCCTGCTGATAACTTCACACTAAAAGGATTTCAAAGGCTTTTATCTAAAAGATAAAAGATGGATTTGAATTTCTACCAAGTTAGATTGGGCCTCTAAAAATCTCATATTCTGCACTGCATGGTATTCCCAGAGGTTGTGAAACAAAAGTCTTTTACTGTGAGACTCAAGCAAAATCAGAACAGAGTAAGAAGCCTAATCAACTACTGGAAGGCACAAAATATAATTTTCATGAAATTCACACATATAGACATGCCCACATTCCCTAACCTAGCTCTGAAACTTAAAGAAGGTTCAAAGTGAAAATGTAAATGTCCATATCATCAACATGCAGTTTCCAATGACAGAAACTATATCTAAAAATATATACATAAAATTATTTGAATTAAAAGGGGATATTACAAATGGCCAACTCTCTGGTAAAAGGCCTTTACGCCACTGTTGCTCCATTAGTTATGGTTTCTTTACAAACATATATAATTATGAAAGTGATGCTACAGAACAGTTCTCCAGGTCCGAGGAAGTTCATGGGAGGAAAGTAACTTGAATCATAATATTACCAATTATATTGAAAAGGATAGGCTGACAGCTCCTGCAGCACACGCCCTCCTGATGCTCTTCACCCCTGTCTGATCCTGCAGAATTTCTGTGCGGTTCCAGATTCTGCTGTGTATAATTTCCTCTGTGATTCCCCACCCTGGAGCTTTTTCTTCTAGATTTTCTCCTGCATCTCCATTCTCTTCATTTCTAACTTCTATAACTTGAGTGTTGAAATTCTCCCAAGTTCAGTTCTGGGAGCTCCTGTCACTCAAGTAACCTCTTCCAAACTCTCATGACCTATCTTCAGTCTGATTCTCTCTCCTGGGCTGTAGAATCAAGTTTCTAAATAGTTCCTGGAAATCGCCAGCAGCAACGTGCACCTCCCACCTCCCACCTCCCACCTCCCAAACCAATCACATCACCACCCTCCCTCTTGGCTCTGTTGGTCTTCCTGCATTTCTACTTCAGGAAGGGACATCCTGAGAAGTGGCACCTCTCTCTTGGATTAGAAACTTCAGAATCAGCACAGACCTCTCTTGATAAACTGGGTGTCTCCAAGTCCCCTGAAATGTCTCCACTATCCATCCAATCTTGTGTGTTCCATTTCCCCAATACAGGGCCTCTTTCATTTCCTGTCTTCTTTGGCTCTAATCTGTCTCCTTTCTAATGCAGGTGCCGGACAGCCAACCTCCAGATAGACTACTGAAATGAAGGTCAGATCATGCCAATCACTGCCCGGGAAAGCGTGAACAACACTTAAAATTACAAGGGACTCTAAGTGTCAAGGAGCCCACTACTTACTGCTGGGTTTATTTGCCTACTCCCTTGCATATGCTCTGTCCTTGAAGCTCTGTCTCAGGAGTATGGGAGTAACTGTGCTTCCCTGCTGGAGGCATCTGTTATGTGTATAACCCAGAGCTGAAACTCAGCACTTGCTATTACTCAAGAACTGCAGTAACTCCTTGATCTAGGCCCAGACCACCTCATCACTGCTCGCTAGATACTTTGAGACACCATGACACAACTTTTGACTATTCTTCACAACAAAAAATGTTTTCCTTTCTTTTGCTCCAAGAAACCTGATATTCTTTGAGACTCAAACCAAATGACATGTATTCTGTGAAACAACCCTTAATCAACCCCCTCCCCTCCCTGAAACCACAGGCTCAGAGCCCTTCCTTAGCTTCCTTATTTGGTATGTCTGGCTTTCCTTCTAGACCAAGGTTTCTCAACATTGGCACACTGGTGTATATATATTACTTGGTTAACTTTGTTTGTTGTTTAAACTTTAGGTTTTGAGATCATTGTAAATTCGCATGTATTTGTAAGAAACAATATAGAGTGATCCCATGTGCCTGTTACTCCATTTCCCCTGCATGGTAACACATGCAACACTACAGTTATAATGTTCTGCTCAGAACATTGAAATTGATGCAGGAAAGATACAGAACATTCTATCTCCACAAGGATCCCTCATGTTGAATTTTTATGTTCACATTTTCTACTTTTTGTCTTCACCCACTCCTGAACCCTTGGCAGCAACTAGTCTGTGCTCCTCCTATAACGTCATCATTTCAAGGATGTTATATAAATGGAATCAAACAGTGTGTGAACTTTTGGTACTAGGGATTTTCACTCAGCCTAATTCACTTGAAAATTATCCATGCTGTTAATTAACAGTTTGTTAATTTTTATTGCTGAGTAGTATTCCATGCTGTGGATATACCAAAATTGGTTTAAACATTCACCCACTGAAGAGCTAACTAGTTTGTGGATATCCTATCTAATAAAGAGGTAATATGCAAATTGACCATCACTCAAACACATAAGATGGCCACCCCCATGTGGACACAAGATGGCTGCCACAAGATGGCCAGCAGGGGAAGGCAGTTGTGGGTGATCAGGCCAGCAGGGGAGGGCAGTTAGGGGCAATTGGGCTGGTAGGGAAGCAGTTAGGCATCGATCAGGCTGGCAGGGGAGTGGATAGGTGGTGATCAGGCTGGCAGGCAGAAGTGGTTATGGGCAATCAGGCAGGCGAGCAGTTGGGAGCCAGTAGTCCTGGATTATGAGAGGAATGTCCAACTGCCCGTTTAGGCCCAATCCCAATGGACCTTCGAGGGGTCCCAAATTGGAGAGGGTGTAGGCTGGATTGAGGGACAACCCCCCATGCACAAATTTCATGCACCAGGCTCTAGTTATTAATAAAGCTGCTATTGGAGAAACCAAGATGGCAGCATAGGTAAACACCAGAGTGGCTTGAGTCCCGGTGCCTCTTAGGGCAGGGCTGAGAATCAGTCATAGCTGCTTGCTCTGCCCTGTAGATTCCCTGAGATCCTGCACCACCCAAGCTGCGCGCAGAGGCTTTTGCATGTAAAAGGCGGGGAAACCTCAGGCAGAAGCTAAAATAGCACCTCCTTAGAGTTCCAAGAGACTGTGTACCCAGTGGTCAGAGTGGGACCACCCAGTCTACAACTCCTCAGACCCATAAGGGACACACTCAGGGGGCAGACTCAGTGGGCACCAAAGCCCCACGGAAGCGAGTCTTGCCCCATAAGGCTGTCTCCAGCATAAAAATTCACCCACCATAGACACAGCTGATTCTCACAGTCAAGTGGCCTGGAGGTCAATTCCTCTCAGTGAAACCAACAACAATCAAGGCTTAGCTACAACAAGACTGTACACAAAGTTGACAAAGCAGTGCACCAAGAGTATCCACCTCAGGTAATTGAGGAGACTGAGCCACCGGGCCCTATAGGACACCTAGCACAGAAAGTCACTCTATCAATGTAGGGAAGCAGCCAAAATGTGGAGATAAAGAAACAGATCACAAATGACAGAAATAGAGGAAAGCAAATGACTGGATATAGAGTTCAAAACCACGGTTATAAGGCTTTTCAATAATATTCTAGAGACTGCCAATAAATTTAATGAGACCTTCAGGGATATGAAAAAGGACCAGCTAGAAATTAAGCATACACTGACTGAAATAAAGAATAATATACAGAGATCCAATAGCAGACTGGAGGATCACAAGAATCAAGTCAAAGATATGAAATATGAAGAAGCAAAAAACACCCAGCTGGAAAAGCAAAAAGCAAAAAGAATCCAAAAATATGAAGATAGTGTAAGGAGTCTCTGTGACAATGTCAAGCATACCAACATCAGAATTATAGGAGTGCCAGAAGAAGAGAGAGAGCAAGATATTGAAAACCTATTTGAAGAAATAATGACAGAAAACTTCCCCTACCTGGTGAAAGAAATGGACTTACAAGTCCAGGAAGCACAGAGAATCCCAAACAAAAGGAATTCAAGGAGGACCACACCAAGACACATCATAATTAAAATGCCAAGGGCAAAAGACAAAGAGAGAATCTTTAAAGCAGCAAAAGAAAAGCAGTCAGTTACCTACAAGGGGGCACCCATATGACTGTCAGCTGATTTCTCAACAGAAACTTTGCAGGCCAGAAGGGAATGACAAGAAATATTCAAAATGATGAATAGCAATAACCTACAACCAAGATTACTTTACCCAGCAAAGCTATCATTCAGAATTGAAGATCAGACAAAGAGCTTCACAGACAAGAAAAAGCTAAAAGAGTTCATCACCACCCAATCAGTATTATATGAAATGCTGAAAGGTATCCTTTGAGAAGAGAAAGAAGAAAAAGTAAAGATAAAAATTATGAAAAACAAATACATATCTATCAACAAGTGAATCTAAAAATCAAGTGAATAAAAAAAGTCTGATGAACAGAATAAACTGGTGAATAGAATCGAATCAGGGTCATAGAAAGGGAGTGGACTAAAAATTCACAGGGGGAAAGGGGTGTTGGGGGTATGGGAAGAGACTGGACAAAAGTCATACACCTATGGATGAGGACAGTGGGGGTGGATAAGGGCAGAGGGTGGGGTGGGAACTGGGAGGAGGGGAGGTATGGGGGAAAAAAGAGGAACAACTGTAATAATATGAACAATAAAGATTTTTAAAAAATAAAAAATAAAGCTGCTATCAACATTTGTGTAGAGGTTTTATGTGAACATAAGTTTTCAATTCTCTGGGATAAGTTGGAGAAATAGAATTACTGGTATATGGCAGTTGCCTGTATAGCCATTTAAGAAAATGCCATACTGTTCTTGAGAGTGACTTGATTTTCTAATGAGAAATATCAACAACTCCTCAAAAGTCAGACCATGTGTGATAAGAAACACTTTTATTTCTTCATTTTCAATCTGTATGCCTTTTATGTCATTTTCTTGCCTTATTGCATTGGGTAGAGCTTTCAGCAACAGTTGGAGAAACTGGACTGTATAGTGGTCAGTAATTAAAATAAAAATTATAAGATAAAAGCCTCCTATCTGAGACAACTGTGTTAGCAGAAAATACCTGATGTAAATGCTATGAATTGGAGTAAGTTTGATGCTTTCAGATTACAAGAAAAAAAATCTTAAGGTTGATAGAACATTTGGTTTAAAAATTTTCTTGAAAAATTCTAATTAAAGAATAAATCTGAAAATTACAGTGCCATCTTAGATGAATTAGCTTGTCCCTTCTTAACAACAACAAAAACAGAGTAAAATTAAAATAGATGGATAAAATTAAAGTAACACCCAAAATTTGCATGAAAGCATAGGAGCACGACCAAGGCAGATAGGATTTGAAGAGTAAGACACCAGCAAAATGAAGAACACATTGAGTGGAGCCTGATATTCTATACCTATTCTCCCCTTGAGGCACCTACATGAGAACAGAGGCTGAGTAGCCAAGCAGAAAATTCTGCAAAGGGGCAGAAAAGCTGAGCAGAGCTTTTGTTAGTCTCAAGGCAATTGGGAGGCACATGCAGGAATCCAGAGCTAGCAGGACAGCCAGAAGAAAAAGGAAATGCAGAGAAGCGAGGCTGACAGTCTCAGTTTAGAATTCTAGGTTGGCAGCTATTTCACTTTCAGCACTTTTAAAATGTCATTCCATTAACTTCTAGCTTCTACTGTTTCTGTCAATACTGAATGTTGGCAAGGCTGTGCAGCAACTGGCACCTGCAGGCACTGCTGGGAGAGCGTAAATTGGTACAGCCGCCCTGGCAAACTGTTAGGAAGGAATGAGTATAGTCACAGCACACATGCTACATACCCAGGAACCCCACTTCCTGGGATAGACCCAGCAGAAATGAAGCAGGTGTATACCAAAAGGCATGGGCAAGAATGCTCATCATATTCAAAACTGGAAACACTCCAAATGTCCATCAACAGTAGGATGGATAAGTTTAGTACATATATAAAATAATCTACATCTGTGAGAAAGAATAACCTTGCTGCTCATGGGACAGGAATGCATTTCACATATAATGTGGGAAATAAAGGAGTATGTTCTGTATGATTCCATTCACACAAAGCTCAAGGATAGTAGTCACAATTGTGTTACCTTTGGGAGGCATGGTTTAATGACCCAGGGACTCCAATGGCCTTCTGGGGTTCAGTTATTTAACATGGGTGGCAAACATAGCATGTTCATTTTGCTCTGCACTTGTGATCTATTCACTTTCTGGTATGTATGTTAAACTTTAATAAAAATTTTCACTTTATAAAAAGGTGGACGTTTGAGACTTCCATTTACTGATATGACAAGAGAGATAATCTGAACAGCATCTCATTACATACCAGCAAGTGTGCTGAATAACGTATACCCAACAGCTTCTGTAAATGCACAAATGAACACTCCAGAAAGTAAGAGAAATCCCAGGGACCAATGTTGATTTCTCTATCTGGGCTGAGGTGGGGGTGTTAATATATAAATTATAAAAGATGCAAGGCCCGAGGTCCTCCTGGGGTTTGGAGCTGAAATAGAGACCCTGAGGGATGGTAGAAACCTTGAAGGGCTACATTCTGAGTGTACCAGAGACAAATTCTACCCTTGGGTAAAGTTAAACAAAAAGGCTGTTTGTCTCAGCCTGGGCTCTGTCTAAAAAAGTCAACAACAAAGTCTCTTTCCTAAAAATGCATAACCATGGGCCTGTCTTCAGTGGAGCTGGGATCATATTCACATTCCTGCTTATTCCACATAGTGGATATTGAAAGACTCATTAAGGGACATGCCCACGTTTTTCTTCACTTTCAAAAAAAACAACACAAACAAACAAACAAAAAAACACAACAGTGAGCAGCATAGAAGCTGGAAGCAAAAGGATCCGTGTCCCTCCATCTCAAGATTTCTCTTGGTCTGATTTTATATCAGCAATAATTCCACATTAAGAATTTGCCTAGGAGGGAGACATCTGCACTTCATAATTAAAGAGGAACATGAAATCCTAGTGCCTTAGGTAGCCTACACAGAACAAGCCTTTTAAAAAAAATTGTGATGGTTTTTACTTGACATTTAATTCCAGAGACTCTTAGACACTTACACGGTCCCTTTCTCTCACAGAGCTTTTCATCTGACCTGGTGCAGCACAGAAGAAAGTCAAGGCAAGAGAACACGTGGACCTGAGAGGATGACATTCAACGCCTGTTTTCCTTGTCCAGTTTTTCAACTGGTCCCTCATAGGATATGATTTCAAGATCCTTTCCATGCAGGTTCACAAAGTCAAGGAAACTGCACAGATTTATAATGAGCAGTTGTGAAATTGAGGTTATTGCCAAGAAAGTGCTCAGGGGCCAAAGACTCAACAGAAGGCTAGTAACGTGCAGGAATGTGATTGGTTATGAAGGGCGTCTCAAGTTCTCATGTCTAGGGAGGGAGTGTGGTACCAGGAGCCTGTAAGTGCCAGAGGCAATAACAAAGTGACAAGGAAGAAGTACTTACATAACACTCATTTGGAGAGTTAGGAGTGACAGGGAGCCTGAGTTGGCTGGAAGGGGCTGGTTGATGCCACCACTGCCTGTCACAGTGATTCTAGTTAGGGCAAGGCTTTCTTGATGTTTATTTGACCAAATGATGCTTCACAACTCATCTGCTGAATCAATAAGCAAGCTTTACCTCAGCTGCTAAAACACAATCTGTCCTGCATGCATTCACATGGCTGCGTTTAGCTTTCCAATGTTCTTGAAACTCAGGTGTTCCCCTAAGCAATCTGGGATGTGGGCTTATCCCACAGAGATAAGATTAAATGCTAACATAATTTTTTTTTCACTTTCAACAAGCTATTTTCACATCATGTAATAATTAAAACCTAGTTAGACATGCCATAAAATAAACGAACAAACAACAGGAATGTTGCAAAAAGCTGGTATGCTTTTTTCATAGCAGCTACTGAGCTGCCCTTAACTAAGCCTATTGGTAGTCCTGTAGCTGCTTCAAACTCATAATTAACAGGAAAAAAACAACAACACAAATCTAGGGTTAATCCATATTTTCTAGAAATTAGACACATTTTATATTTTAATCTAATAATAGTATTGGCATTTTCATTGGTAGAAATATTTGAAGAAAACCCAGAGGAAAGGATAAATAAATGGCAGTGGGGCTGGTTAAGAAGTAAGCTGGTGCCCTGGCGAGTTTAGTTCAGTGGATAGAGCGTCAGCCTGTGAACCGAAGGATCCTGGTTTTGAGTCTAGTCAAGGGCACATACCTTGGTTGCAGGTCCTTTACCCACCCCCCAACCCCCACCCGGGCTCTGGTTAGGGTGCCTGTGGGAGGCAATCAATCGATGTGTTTCTCTCACATGATGTTTCTCTTAGCCTTTCCCTCTCTTTTCCACTCTCTCTAAAAATTAATGGAAAAATATAATTGGATGAGGGTTAAAAAAATAAAGAAGTAATCTGGGTGTGGCTTTAGTACCCACTCCTTATCTGATGTTCAAGGTCCCAGAAAAATAACCTGGCTCTCCTACTTGTTCCTACTACTGTCTGATGTAAACTAGTTGCTATACCCAGCTGAGTTATCTCCCTGTCCACCAAGCTCACTTGGGGTATCAGGTCTCCATGCCTTTGCTCTGAGAGACTTCCCAGAAGACATGTCCTCTTCCACCTTCTCCCTCCACTGCCCATCTTCCGAGCCCATGACATTCTCAGCCGCCACCTCAGCCCCTGAAGAGCAAATCTTCCCTTTAACTCTCCAGCATTTAATGCCATGTTTCATTTCGCACTCGCCTTTGTCCTGCTATTTTTGACATTTGATACGTTCAGATCTTATCTCCCCAGCTAAACTGCATGCTCCTTGAAAGAAGAAACCCCGTTCCTATCTTTTGCTGCATAATCCCCCAAGGGCCTGTGTCCTGTGTCATGAACATCAAGGTAGCACTTTCCATTTACCCTTATAAATTAATGGACAAAAAGATTAAAGTAGGGGGAAAAAAAGGGGGGAGAAATTGTGTTAATGATATTTTGGGTATCTGCATTTTGGAAGGATAGATTTTTGTCCTCAAAAGAAAATATAAAGAGGAACCTTCGTCTTTTCCTGTGGGGAATTCGAGCAGATTGCCACCAGTCCTCTGCTTTTCTCTTCGTGACAGGGATATACTTGTACACCATCAGCCTTGGACTGGGTCTCTCTGAAATACGGCCCAAAGCCTGAGCAAGCCACAGTCCTCCTTTGCTTCTTCTCATCTCTGCTAAGGCGATAATGTCATGTATAGCAGTACTGAGCACTGGCAACTGTGGCCAAAGCTAATCTGCCAGCTTTTTCCCAACAGGAACCAGCCCAAAAGTTACTGGCTACGCAAACAAACCATCCTGTTTGAGTCCAGAGTCACTGGTGCTTCTCAAATATTACATCTGAGTACCACAGGAGAACTTTTAAAACTCCTGATGCTCAGGCGCACTCTATACCATATAAACATGCATCTCTGGGAATGGCCTGGGCATCAGTATTTTTAAAAATTTACCCCGTGATTGGAATGTGTTGCCCAGTTTGAGAAGCAGTGGCTTCCCCAGGACCCTCAGCAGCCTACCCAAGTGCTCCTTCTGTGGTGGGATGTTAGAGAACACTGGCTCCGTCTGCAATGAGCCTGAGACTGCAGAAGGCAGTGTGGCAGGACTCATCTGTGATCACCCAGATGGCTGGACAGCTGGCTTGTGATTAAGCCAGTCTTTAGTGTCGCCATGTTTTCCTCTTCCCTGTGGTCTTTCCCATTAGCATCTCTAGTGCAAAGTAAATAAGAGGCATCTAGAGATGACAACACTGTATTACACTTTTTACTAGTGGGGAGAGGAGCTCCCAGTGGTTCTTGCTCCTGACTGTCCACTAGAATTACCGGGGATATTTAAATACTCTGTGCAGGGATGCTGGCTCAGTGTGTGTAGAGCTGTGGTTCTCACTGTGTGGTCTGCAGCTGCTGCATCACCTGGTACTCTTTAGAAATGCAAATTCTCAGGCCTCATCGAAGACTTCCTGAATCCCCAACTTGGAAGGAGGGAGAATAGGGGAATGGTCAGAAATTTGTGTTTTATTTATTTTAATTCTTAATGCCTTTAAAAGTTTTTAATTTACGGCTTGATTTTAAAGAGAGAGAAAAGAAGGGAGATAGAGACAGAGAGAGAAACATTGATTTTTTTTTAATGCCTTCATTGGTTTATTCTTGTATGTGCCTTGACTGGGGATCAAACCTGTAACCTTGGTGTATCAAGATGACACTCTAACCAACTGAGCTGCCGGCCAGTGTTTTAATAAGCCTTCCAGGAAATGATGGTCCTGCTGAAGTGTTAGAACCACAGGTCACAGGTTCCAGTGATTTTGAAAAGATTCACAGGAGTTCCCATGGGGCAGTCTGGGCGGACATCCACAGGTTAAATAGTACTGGCTTAGGTAGCTGACACTTGTCTCTTAATTGGTGCTTTCAGGCTCTGCCAATGCCCAGTGCTCTGTGAGAAACAGAGTGCCTTTCACTGGGTGAGCACGAGAACTCTTGTCCTATGTTAAAAAAACAGCAGATGTGGTGTTGGTGTGTTCAGTCATTTTAACAACTAAATTCAATCAGCAGCAAAGCCCACTGAAATAACTGCTGAAACATCTATCAATGAAATGCCCTGTCCTTGTCATCTCCCCTTCAAGTGAATAGACTTTCTTCCAAAAATAAATTAGCCAATTAACATGACTCTGTAGCCAAATATAACCATCTTTTTAATTCAATAGGATAAAAGAAATATGATTATGAAGCATCTACTTCATTTTTAAATGGGCCTTTGAGTCAAAATTTCATGCTTCCATTGGGGATCCATCTCACCCTTCAAAGAGAACTGAACAGTTTTAAAAGCTCAGGGTTTCATTTATGCAATGATGACATTTAGAATTCTCGCTTTCATGCAGTCTTAGGATAAAAGCCTCTGGCAAGATATGCAGTAAATGGAATCTTTATATGAACATCGATTCATACTTTGCATAAAGGAAATTACTATGCAATGACTAATGCTTCAAAGAGTGGATTAGAGGCTGGTTGTTCTCTTCATGTCCTGCATGTGACTGGACCTGGGGCGAGTATCACTCACCTTTCCTGGAGCTCCAACAGCACTTTGGGAGAAAAGAGGCAACCTCATGCATGGATCAGTGTATGACTCTGAGAGTTTTTGATAAGTTATGGGTATGGTATAAGCAATCAAAATAGCCTTATACAAGAGAAGCGAATGAGATTATGGGCATGCTTCTTTCTATACATGTATCAAGATAAACAGGCCTGTTCACCCCTGGTCAGCTCTTGGGACCCCAATCTGTCTACTGAGAGCTTACCTCGAGGACAGTAGATGTCTGGAGCCCACCGGTTGCACTCATAATTGTCCGCTGCCTTTTCACAGGTGAAACACTTAAATCCACCAGGATATGGTGTGGCTACAAAAAGGATCAAGAGAAAAGACTAATGCTTTAGACAAAGCACAGAATCCTGCATTGTGAAGTTAGACATTTTCACTTTTTTAATTTAAATTTTATTTTTAAATTAAATTTAATTTAATTTTATATTTTCCATCTCAAAACATCCTGACAGTTGTTTTTTTTTTAAGTCAGCATGCAAGTAACATATGACTCAGCAATTGCACTCTTGGTCATATTTCTCTGAGAAAAGGAAACATGTCCTCACAAAAATCCGTACACAAATATTCACAGCAACTTTATTTGTAATAGGTAAAACCTGGAATCAATTCATATATCCTTCAATGAGTGAAGGTTAAACAAACTGTGGTACCTCCATGCTATAGAACACCAATCAGCTATAAAAATGAACTATTAATACATTAATCAACTGGATGAATTTTCAGGGAATTATGCTGAGTAAAAAAGTCAATCCCCATAAACGTTATATATTATATGTAACATTTACTATATGTAATATTTTAAAATGAGGACATTTTAGAAATGGAGAAAAGATTAGTGGTTGCCAGGGTAGGGACAGGTTTAGAGGAAGCTTGGTGTGAGGCCAAGAGGAACCACTGTGCTAATGAAACTATTTAGTGTCTTGACTTAGTTATAAATACACAAACCTACACATGTGATAAAATTATGCAGAATTCAAAACACACACGCACACACATACACACACACACAATGTACATAAATAAAACTGGGGAGTCTGAATAAGATCAGTGGATAGGTGTGTCAATATCAATAACCTGGTTGTGATATTAGTCTACAGCTTTTCAAAATGTTCCCATTGGGGAAAACTGGGTAAAGTATACCTGGAATCTCTATATTATTTCTTACAACTGCTTAATCTACAATTACCTCAATAAAATTTTCAATTACAAAAGGCACTCTGAATTTCCAACGACTTATTTTTATGTGCGGACTTACGCAAACAGGTCAACAAGTACATATAAATATTAGGTTCAATCATAAAAACTTTCTTGATGTTTGACCATTTTGTACCTGCAAAGGTGGCAATTTCTTCAGTTCCTTGTAGTATTTCTATCTGCTTAGACCCAACATAGTTAAGAATCCCTGAGGAAGGTAAGAAAGGCATCTCCAATGCTAAAATATTTGCTGCCTATGCAGAGGTGACCCTCCTGGGGGGCCTCTCAGGCCCAGGTCCAACGTCTCTGGGGCAGCACTGGGGGCTCATAGGGATGCAGATGCACCCTAGGCTCCGAGCTCCATCCTGAAGCCCCTCCTCTCCATTTCCTCCTCTCCTCACCCTTGAGTTGCTTTTTCTGTCCTCCAGTTACTTGTATTGTCTGCCTTGTATTTATGCTGGGGTGGGGGTAGGTGTCCCATGAGAGTCATGCCTCATTAGCATTTAAGGATGAGGATGCACAAGGAATATCAGGCCAGGTTATCTCTCTCCGATCTGCTGATGTGCTTTTACTTGCTGCTCAGTTCTAATCATTTGCTTACTTTGCCTTTCTGCTTAGAGTTTTGCCTTTCATAAACAGAACTTGTGAATGTGTGTGTGTGTTTAATTTGTAAAATTACCTGGCCTCATTGAAAGCTGCAAACACTCAAACACTTCATCTGCAGAAGCCAACTGTTCTCTCTCACAGATGCCTGAGCCTGCATATCCCACTGGCGGAAATAATCATCTCAGGGTAAATTGCTTTACCCACATGGAACCAATTAAGTATGTTATCAAAAATAAATGAAGAAGGAGGCAGCCGCTTAAGGCCAGAATTATGGGCCAGATATAACTTTGATTTTCACCTTGCCTAGAACAGCTGCCCATCCCTGCACTTGCTTACAACAGTTCACAGAGCTGCCTCTGAAAATAGCAAGATCAAAAGTAATAAACTGTCTTTTTAAAAAGGCAGGTACCTGGACCTGTTTATGGGCCCATGTGAAAGTCTTATGTTCCTCCAAGTAGTTGATGACTCAAATTCATCAACAGAATAATAGTTTGCACATGGATCATCTTAGAAAGCGAGAATGGAAAGCAACTTAGACATGGCCATCCAACCACTTCATTCCCAAGGAGGAAATTTCACTGGAGGAAACATCCTCTCCCTAGGCATCTAATCTAATAAAATCGTAATATTGAAATTGACCATTTCTTCAGGACGCCTAAGCCACACCCACCAACCAATCAGAGTGGCTGTATGCAAATTAACCCAGCCAAGATGGAGGCCAGCAGTCATGGAGCTGGAGTAAATAAGCAGCTTCTGTTGCATCAGGAGTAAAACTGTTTGCCAGCCAGCCGGCTGGGCTTCTCTCTGCTCACGGCAACAACATATTTGCAACATTGTCTCAATTATAGAAGCCTCGGAGTTGAAGCAAACAGCAATCCTGCCTGCGACTACTAAGGCAACAATTTTTCAATTTTAGAAGTCATGAGCTGAAGCAGACAGGAGGCTTCATTACCTGCCTAGGCCTTGGCTTAAAGGAACAGTGTATCAATTATAGAAGATAAATAAACCCCAGAAACCTGCTTCCAGCCAGCCTTGCTGGGACATTGGGTCAATGGGGGCTGTGGGCAGCCTGAAAGCCTGAAAATGGCCCTCAGGCCCACACCCAGGCTGGCCACACCCCAATGGGGTGAGGGACCCCAATGGGGGGCTTGGGCAGCCTGCAAACAGCCATCATCCCCTCACCCAGGCTGGCCAGGTACCCCAGTAGGAACCCAAAACCTGAAGGGACTATGGGGCAGCCTGAAAATGGCCCTCAGGCCCGCACCCAGGCTGGCCACACCCCAATGGGGTGAGGGACCCCAATGGGGGGTTTGGCCAGCCTGCAAACAGCCATCAACCCCTCACCCAGGCTGACCAGGCACACCAGCAGTTGGACATCCCCAGAAGGATCCCAGACTGCAAGAGGGCACAGGTCGGGCTGAGGGACCTCCCGAGTGCACAAATTTTTGTGCACCGGGCCCCTAGTAAATATAATAAAAAAGAAGTAAACTATTATTTGAAACCACACACAAGTAAGTTTTATACCTGCACATCCCACTACTTAGACATGTGGGTTACATTTAAGTTGAAAGAGTCTAGTTTAGCAAAGTACATGCATGAAGAATTTAAAACAAACAGGTTCTCATATTCCAAAGTCATTCAAATATTCATAGACATTTTAATTGGCTTATTTTTATAAATTATGAGAAAAAAGATGCAAAATAGTAGATCATCCTGATTCCATTAAAAACAGCCACTAGCATGTTCAAAATATTTAATATATAAATATGTTTAAAAGAAAGAAGTTAAGGCTGGTTGGTGTTGTTCAGTGGTTGAGCATGCATCTATGAACCAGGAGGTTACAGTTCAATTCCTGGTCAGGATACATGCCCTGATTGTAGGCTCAATCCCCAGCAGGGGGTGTGGTGGAGGCAGGCAATCAATGATTCCCTCTTATCATTGACTAGAGGCCCGGTGCACAAAAATTTGTGCACTGGGGGTGGGGAGGTTGTTCCTTCAGGCCAGCTTGTGCCCTCTCACAGTCTGGGACCCCTCAGGGGATATCCAACTGCTGGTTTAGGCCTGGGGGATCAGGCCTAAGCTGGCAGTCAGACATCCTTAGCACTGCTGAGGAGACAGGAGAGGTTCCCGCCACCAGTGCTATGGCTGAGCAGAGCTCCCCCTGAGGGAGCACACTGACACTCCTGCATTGAGTGTCTGCCTCCTGGTGGTCAGTGTGTGTTACAGTGACCAGTCATTCCCAGTCGTTCTGTTGTTAGGGTCAGTTTGTATATTATCCTTTTATTATACAGGATAGAGGCCGGATGCATGTGTGGAGGCTGACTGGTTTGCCCTGAAGGGTGTCCCAAGTCAGGGTGGGGGTCCCACTGGGGTTCCTGGACAGCCTGGGTGAAGGGCTGAGGGCAGTTTTCAGACTGGCCACACCCCCTTCAAGGTAGGGTGCCTGCTGGGGTGCCTGGCCAGCTGGGTGAGGGGCTGAGGGCTGTTTGCAGACTGGTCAAACACCCCAGTGGGGACTCTCAACCCAGGGGGATGTGACCAGCCTGGGATGAGGGCTGTTTGCAGGCTGGTCACAGCCCCTTCAGGGGGCAGGGGGTCCTGCTGGGGTGCCTGGCCAGCCTGGGTGAGGGGCTGATGGCTATTTGCAGGCTGGCCATGCCCAAGGGCTAGAAGCAGGTATCTGGGATTTATTTAACTTCCATAATTGAAACTCTGTAGCTTTGGTGTGGCTGGAATCCTGGGTTACCCCTGGCAACCCAGGTTCCCAGCCCCTCCTTGAGCAGAGGCCACACAGGCTGGAAGCAGGTATATGGGGTTTATTTATCTTCTATAATTGAAATTTTGTAGCCTTGAGCAGAGCTCAGGCCTGGCAGGGCAGGCAGGAAGCTTGGCTTCCTCCATTGCCGGGGGCAACACAAGCCTCCTGCTGGCTCTAGCTCCATGGGCACAGCCATCTTTGTGACAGAGTGTTGGTTAATTTGCATATTTGCATATTACTCTTTTATTAGATAGGATGGGTGTATCTCTCTCTCCCTCTCTCTGAAGTAAATGAAAACATATTTTAAAAAAGTAAAAGTTTAAAGCAGATTTGAAATTTTGAAGTAGGATTAGCAGAGTAGGAGTTTTGAAAAACAGGTGTAAACTGTTTGTCAAAGAACAGCATTTCTCAAAAAATGACCATATTGGTCAAGGTTCATGACCGAAAAGAGCCATAGCACTTTAGCTGGCATGTTTAACTCGCTAGAGTATCCAATTTTATCTGAATGTTGCTACAGCCAGTAGAACTTTGAGTTGGAATGTTAATTTTCCTGGGAACTTTCCCATTAAAGAGATAAGATCTCTGAATGAAGATTGACACTCCAACCATTCCATACATAAACTTGTTGAGAACCTAGCACTAATACGCTGTAGTGTTCCCAAATTTGGGATTATTTAATAGACTCTTCAAAATTATCTTTTGCAAGACTAGTGACATGTTTAATGAAATACTGTCATTTCTTATACAAGTAGTACTGAACTCTGAAATTAACTTAAAGTAGTTCAAAGTTTAAACAGGAACACGAACTAAAACACTAAGGTGGCATAATGAAGCTTCATTTCAAATTACTTTATCTCTGAATGTGTTTATCAGCATGTATCACTGACAATTAACCAAACAATCTCATTTTCAGTAAGTTTTCTTTTTAAATCTACAACTTCCTATCTGTGTGCATTGTCAACAACCACATGCTAATATTTGCTTATGGAAACTTAAACTTACATCTTAGCAGATGGTACTGATCAGTGAATAACCAAACCCTTTTCAGTGACAGATCTCTGCAGACTGACTCAGCTTTAAGTTGATAATTATAGCACAATACCAAGCAATGGTTAAATTCTTCCCTCTGGAAGCATTTAGCCAAAAATAGGTCTACAATTGAACAACTATCTCCAGTAACTTGCTAATTGATACTGCATCTGATAAGTTTTTTTGTAAAAGGCCTGGAAAGAGGTTCCTAATACATGTTCTATTTTTTCTTTGTTACTTCAAAGCATTGCAGAGCAAGTAAAGTTTCAAACCGCTGTGGCCCCAGCTGTGAATGAATCTAATTTGGCTCTTGATCACAGAGTTAATAAGCTTAGTACTCTGTAGTTCAGGGCATAAGTCCTTGGTCCCTCAAGAGAAGGTGATTGTAAAGAGAAAAAAGAAACGCCCAAGTGCCCAGTTACTTCCTGTAACATAACCTGTCCATTAACTCCCATGGTCAGCTACAGTTCAACTGACCATACTTCATTTGTAAGGCATCGGGGAAGATTTCCTCTTTGTTTCCATCTCTCGGAACTTTTGCCTGGACAAAGGCCTTCAGTTACCAAAAACGGTGGTGAGAAGAGAATCTTCTTTTAAAATGCTTGCTTCTGTGGAATGCAGCCAACCTTTTTTTAAAAAAATTCTTACCAAATAAATTCCCATTGTTTTTGGAAACTAGAAGCAAACACAAAATTTTTAGAAATCTAATAAATTGATCTACCTCTCAGACCACTTGCCTACAAATTGTTGTCAGTATCTTAATAATGTGAACAAATGTCTAACAGAAATGTATTTTGTGCTACCTTTCTAGCAAGTGTCCTTACTCCCTAAGGCTTATGCAGTACAGAATTATGGGAAAAAAATTAGTTGGTTCTCTATATTGGCATAAGAAACCCCCTGCAGGGATTCAGTGTTTTGATCCACAGGAACGACTCAGAATGTGCAAGCAGTGGAAAGGTGAGAATCTCAGGAAAGATTGCTATTACAAGGAAAGGGATGGAGGCCAAGAACAGGTAGAAGTCAATTTGGATGTTAAATTCTGCCATCTCCTATCCATTTCTCTTATCACTAACTTTTGTTTTAAAGGATTTATTAAGGTTTGGTACTTTAATCATCAGTTGGGAAGGCATTCATCATTTCTCACATGAAAAAGAAAATAAAATACAGATTATGGAAAAGAATGTTACTGAGGACAGCACCTCAAGTTTGAAAGCCATAAAGTTTATTTCTCTTAAGGTTTCGAAGCTTCAAAAATTAGGGAATCAGAGAGCAAAGGAGATTAGTCACAGAGGCTGAGCATTCCCAGTCCAGGTTCCAGTCCCACCCACCTATTATCTCTGCGGGCTGTTCGGGCCCAGCAGAAATGAGTTCATGTTTGCCTGTTGTGGAAAACATGTGTCTCCAGCATCAGTGCATTTCTGCCTCGTGGGTTCTGAGTTGTGTCTAACAGTAATGGACTCTGGCTCGCTTACTGACTTCAAGAAAACTGTGTGTGCCTCCATCTACATAGTGGGTAGATTACATTAATACTTCCAGATCTAAATAATCCCACACTGCCCTCATGTTTATGTTGTAGTCTGTGTTCTACAGAAACCTGCTTATTCATAGAGAGATCGCTCCATCGAAGCATGGTCTAGTGGGTGCTGCACAGGGCAGGGGACCACGGCCACTTAAAAAAAGTATAAAAACAAGCAAACACCATAAACCTCTGACCTGGTACAGAGAAACGGGAAGTTAACTGTGCTTTAACGTGGGCAGGGTAAACAGAACTCTAGCCAAGTAGGACCCATGAATGGGAACTTCAACTCAGCAAGAACCTTTACCCCCAGGACCAGTTACAGGGCCTCCATAACAGAGCTGAGCCCAGACCTGCTGGTGACCTGTCCACGTACAATCTAGCTTGGGAACGGCTTCTTCTAGCCTCTATCTTTAAAAATCGTATCAGAAAAACTTACCAATTATTTCTATATGGTGAGTTCTTTTTAATTAAGCTATGGCTCTATTTGATTAACATAGGTCATCTTGCAAAGATCCCATTTGGAAACTGACTTTGAAATAGGGGCCCACACAATCAGACAGGACCCACTACACCACTGAGGCAGAAGCGGAATGTGTGTTTGTTTTGTCAGTGTTCACCTAAATCCAATCCCCTCGATTTTCCTCCCCACCCTGAGTACAATCAGCCTCAGAGGAAGCCAGGAGGGACCTGCTTTGTGGCCCAGTGACTTCGGAGTCTGTCACTGAAGTGGACGAAGAACCGCCCAGAGGCTGAGAATTCTGGCACTCAAACCTAAGAGACGAAAATCTAGGATTCTGTTCACCAAGACTAATAAAAAAATATGACTGTTTGGAGAAAGGAACAAAATGCAATCCTAGAAAACAGAGCAGGTTTCAAAACACCTTCTTTTCACAAATTTTACTAAAATAAATAGCCCTGCAAAACAATCATCCAGATAAGCTTCCCATGCAATTCACAGTAGGCAATGGACTCTACTGGTGAGAGAGACGGTAGCAATAAATATAAAGAAACTCTTTGCTGCTTGCCAAAGGCATATTTGGAATTTAAAAATTAGAGTAACGTATTTTTAGCATCCTCAGTGTACCCTCTAAGTCAATTATAGCAACATCACCATTTATGGTCTCCCATTGCCTAATGTATATGTGCCAGCATTTTACAGATGTTATTTATGATATTAAGTCCACAAAACAATGTGACAGGGTATGGATTATTTTAATTAACATTTTAAAAGATTTCCCTAACATTTATTAAGCACTTACTACTAACATTTATTAAAACCGGGACCCTCCAGCCAGCTAGCTAAAGCTCTATCCACTGAGCCAAACCAGCTAGGGCTCCCCTCCATTTTTTAACTCAAGTCTTATTTGCAGTCAAGTGACATTTCTGCAGCAAAGAGAACAGAGTCTTACTTGAAGGGTGGAGGTAGATAATGTCTTTCACTGTGAAGTCTCGTAGTAAGTTACTACTTACTACTTACATTTAAATGTTACTACTAACATTTATTAAGCATTCAGTGCTAAATGCTTTGTGTGCATTCTTAGAGTTAATCGTCACAAAGCGAGGGTGTTTATTTTAAGTCGGAAGGCTGCGAAGCAGCTGAACTACTTGCTGACCCATGGGCAGGCTGACTGGATGGCCTACTTCTCATCCAGACCAGACCATGCAGTTTAGTAGAGCAACTGGCTGATGATATTAAAGGAGTACGAGAAGCGGCCTGCACTGTGTAGATTCTAAGATTCTCAAAAGCAAGGACTATGCTTTATTTGCCTTTATGTCTTTCATGCCTGTCACAGTTCTGACACACAGGATACACAAAAAAATATAGGTGGAACAGACTATTTCATAACAGGAATGTACCACAGGGCAAATGCTGAAGGTCAAAACATACGCAATATACACAGCTCTCACCATCAGAGGGGCAATACAGAGAAGATCCAGGTAAGAGAGGAGGTACAAGTACTGTGTGATCCTTAGAATATCAGCATCAGAGGCACCTGATATTCTTGCTAAAAGCCAGGAACCGCAGTACAGCCCCAGCCAGATATGCGATCAGACACTCCAGGGAAGGGACCGTGCATCTGCAATATGATGCACTCTTTAGGTAAGTCTTACACACAGGAAACCGAAAGGGAGAGGGAACAGGAAGCTGTGGAAGATAATTACATTGAAACTGAGAATGAGATGCACAGACAGGACTGACTATTGTCTTCCCTACAAAGGACTGATCTTTTACAAACACATTCCTCCTGGGACACGGATTCCACTTTGATAACTGGCTGGTAGTCAAAGGGAAGGGTGTTCGGACTCAGAGTGATGGTGCAGGGGACAGAGAAAACGAGCCTGATAATTTGTCTTAAAATAAAAAACAAACCTGCTAGAAAAAGGTGAGGATACAACACACGGCATCTTTGGTAGCACTGCACCCCCCGATTAAATCATCAGAGGTTTTCCTTGTACCGCAGGCTGCCTTCTCTCAGCCATTTTTATTTTTATATTATTATTATTATTATTATTATTATTATTATTACTATTACTTGTTAATCCTCAATGGAGGATATTTTTCCATTGATTTTTAGAGAGAGTGGAAGGGGGGGAGAGTCAGAGAGAGAGAAACATCGATGTGAGAAAGACATAGCAATCGGTTGCCTCCTGCATGCACCCCAACCAGGACCTGGGATCAGACCTACAACCAAGGCTCATGCTCGTCACAGAATCAAAACCGGGACCCTCCAGCCAGCTGGCTGAAGCCCTGTCCACTGAGCTAAACCAGCTAGGGCTCCCCTCCATTTTTTAACTCAAGTCTTATTTGCAGTCGAGTGACATTTCTGCAGCAAAGAGAACAGAGTCTTACTTGAAGGGTGGAGGTAGATAATGTCTTTCACTGTGAAGTCTCGGGACTGTGCAGCTTTCAGACAATCAGCCAGCAGGCTCAGCAGCAGGAGCCAGGCCAGGGCAGGGCCAGGCTCCATGGCAGGCCCAGGCGTCACTCATACAGGGTGCCCGGGAGCGGGGTCTCGGGACCACGGGAGAGCACTGGCACCTGAAACATGAAGCAAGAGTCATCTCAGTGTCCAACTTGAAAAAGCCACAGGACTTGGCCAAGGTTTTGTGTTGGGAGCAGAGCATCAGGAGGGCAGGGAGCCCAGGGCACAAGGAAGTGGGAAGGCGCGGAGAAAAACTTTATAAATGGTAATTTTAGAGCACTCAGAAAATTCCGGCCCAAATCTCTTCTGAATCAGGTCGCTCAAGCTCCACTGGTAGCAGTCCCCTCTAATATCCAGCAGAGATGCTATCAAGAGAGATTGAATTTTAATGAAATCCAGCTATTTTTTGCCAGGAGGCCAGGGGATGGCTGCCAGAATGCAACAATAAATAAGTCAGGTACAAAAGCTCAGAAGCGTTTCCCTAATAATGGTGCAGGCCAAGGACGGGAGTACAACCTTACTGGGTCACGGTGCCCGCGCATTCCTCAGATCTGGGGAATAAAGAAATGTACGCAATGGGCCTCTTCCAAACCAAAAAGTGACTTTCTAGCTCAAAATCCCCTTAACCTAAGTAGCATCATTGGCTAGGTGCTGTTAAAGTCATATACTGGTACAAAGCATCCCAAAAAATGTAAACACATTTGAACAGCTGATAGCTCAATTTTGACAAATGTATTTTGATAAATACTGCCTTTATAATTATTCAAAGTGTACATACATTTTTTGGATAATATATATCTATATATCTATATCTACATAGATATATGAAGTCATATATACATATACACATATACTAATTACTATTATAATCCATTTGCAGTAAGCCAAAGTCCAGCAAATAGAGGAGGTGATTCAGATCCAGGCAGTCTGATAATTGAGTCCACATTTTTAAACACTAAGTATACTGTGTTCTTCCAAAGACTGTTTTGTTGTGTGTACACAAAAAATTGCTGAAATGAGATCAAGGTATCACTATAGCCATAAGCAATCATCAATCTGTCCTCTACAGTATTCTGATTCTGTCCTTTTCAATTAAAACTGGGAGTAGGAAAACCTTCTACTAGGGTTGAATTGTCCAGTTTACTTAGATGTAGATATACACAGAGTGTCCAGATTATTATGACCACCTGATGTTTGCAGGCAAATTAACCGTACACTGCATCGTATGGGATATGGAAGCTGAAGGCCTGTTCGAACACCTTTGCTGTCTCCAATATGCACAGGAACACAAGGATTGGACAGTCAAGCATTGGAAAAAAGCCATGTGGTCTGATGAATCACGTTTCCAGTTGCATCATGCAGATGGCAGAGTGAGAATTTGGCGAAAACAGCATGAAAGCATGCACCCCACATGCATGAGTACAACCCTTCAAGCTGGTGGGGACAGTGTTATGGTTTGTGGCATGTTTTCCTGGCATGATTTGGGCCCTTTAATTCGTGTGGAACAACGTCTGAATAGCACAACATACCTAAGTATCCTTGCTGGTCAAGTTCATCCTATCATGTTGATGGTGTATACCAAAGGAGATGGCTTCTTCCAACAAGACAATGTGCCATGCCACAGTGCTCATATTGTGCAGGAGTGGTTTCAAGAACATGAGGGAGACTTTACCTTGCTTAGGTGGCCCCCACAATCACCAGATCTCAATGCAATTGAGCATTTGTGGGACGAAGTTAAAAGAGCCATCAGGCAACTGGTTCCACAACCATCAAATCTCACAGAACTGGACAGTGCTATTCATCAGGCATGGTGTCAGATTCCTCGCATCACCTTTCAACACCTCGTGGAGTCAATGCCAAGAAGAATCGCCACAGTATTGAAGGCAAAAGATGGCCCAGTGAAGTAACTGATGGGCTGGTCATCATAATCTGGCCATCCTACGTTCAAAGGCTGTTAAATCGCGTTGTTTATCCATATCTTCAGGAAAGAAAATCACTTCTACTGTTGTGGTAAGCAACCTGCTTCCCTATTTATAATGGTCTGGCCCTCTAGCAACTTCAACACGAAATTATAGCTGATTTGCCTACAAACGTTAGGTGGTCATAACAATCTGGCCACTCAGTGTATATCTCAATTTATATGTATTATTCGCTTGCCAACTTATTGCTTTCCCATAGTCACCTTTTATTTTCCAAATACTAGCATTCGACTGCCCATGCAAGTGGTCAGGTTGGAAAGTCACTTTACTTTTAACATGCTAAAAAACACAATTCGGACATTTTGTTTACAAATGTTAATACCAATGTTCAATGAGCTTTTTAAAATAGCATAACAAGCAACCTTATTAACCAATGTCATCCCAATAAATATCATAAACTAAAAAAAGAAACAAAATAGCATAACAAAATAATTCTAAAATTAGACCAGGAGTAAATGTATTACAAAACAAATTTAATAGAAAAAATCAATATGAACTAATCAGATATTAGAACATACTACAGAGTAACATTAATCAAAGCAGAAGAATAAAAAGTATAAAAATGAATACAGAGAATGGAACACTCCAAGGAGCTCAGAAATAGATCCAACTATTTCCATAAGATAAGCCATTTTTCAAAATTACAGAAGAGAAAAATATTAAATGGCAAGAATTATGATGACTTGATTAAATACTGTGAAAAAGATGAACTGAAATCAAATAATGCACAATACACTAAAATTAACTCCAGATGGATTGGTGCATTCTTTTGTTTTAAGAAACAGACAATTTGTTAGAAAAATAAGAGTAGAGCTCTTACCACCCTGTAGCAGTCTGATGGTGCCAGCCGGGCCAATTTCATGCTCACGGCATGTTTACAGTTTGGCTGCCCACGCAAATTGGTGTTCGGGAAGAGAATGGGCTGCCCACTTCCTTAATAAATACGAATGCCAGACCCCGTGCTAGCCACTTAGTAGAACAATATAATGAGGAAACAAGTATCAATGATATCCTCCCCTCACTGAGTGACAGAGAAACACATTGTCTCCTCCTGAATGAATGCAGTGGTGGTTCATTGTCTGATCATCTGGTCAGGTGAGCCTGCACCTGAGGAACACATTTGCGCAGCGTCCCATGGCGATCCCAATGCACACCAACACCCCCTCCTCACTGCCTGCAGCAGGCCCAGTGTGAGGAGAGCCACCTGGTTTTATTGTGATATTATTTAAAATTAAATATCAACTAGTTGCCTACCTAAATTGTTTTTAATGTGAAACTGAATGTCCGCACCCATGCTTTAATATATCCAACAATGCAAGGGGCACATTTTTATTAGAGCATTTTTTAACCACAATATTCCTTCTGATTATTGATTTAAAAATCTCCCTCTGCAAGCTACTTTTACTAAGAGTTCTGCATTACTTAATGTCACGAGCCTTCCTGTTGCAGCACGTTTGGCTATATACGAGTAACACATAGGCATGAAAACCTAAATGCCCGGGATGGAAACCTTACTCCAACATTTTCTGGCTGTGCCACCTGGAGCCAGTTACTTAACCACTCTGTGCCTCAGTTTTCTCATCTTCAAAATGAGAATTAAATGAGTTACCACAGGATACAGACACCTGGGGGCTGAGGGAATGACGGGGGGAGGGGCGGCAGTGGGGGGATAAGGACACATATGTATTACCTTAATCAATAAAGAAAAAAATGAGTTACCACACATAAAGCACTAAAAATAGCATCTGTTACACAGTAAATTTCATGTAATATTTTCCAATATTTTTACTATTATTGTTTTCTTCAAATTCAGTCAATATACTTTCCTATATGAACTGAACCATTAACTGTGGTTCAATACAAAGCTCTCTTTCCTTAAATCAGAAAAAAAAAAACCCACGTAATTCCCAAAACTACTAAGTATGACAAATAACCATCCATCCTGACATCTGCCCCAATGCCAGCCAGGAAGGGACAAGGCCAGTGGAAGAGAAAGGGAGGCTACCTCCTGCCACCAGGATTTTAATATGCTGAGGCTCACATAGACCCAAGTGACTTCCCGCCATCCCTCATCAGTGAAGCAAACAGGTGGGTACTGCCCTTCTACACTCTCCCCCATACCTCACCCCGCTACCCAACCAGGCCTTTGTTCTAGCCCATGATCCTTACATATATGCTTTTGTTGGATTTACTTGTATAAAAGATGTTGAGAGAGCACAGGTGAGGAGCTCATTACCTTGCAACCCTTCCAAGGCTCCAGTCTCCCTGTGTGCCGTGTGCACATGCTCACACATGGTACTCATGGGGAAGGATCATGGGTTAAGCTAAAGCAGTCATTTCATTCATTAAAAGAGATCAGTTCTACTTACTATAGGAAAGGGTAAGC